>JAABKK020021819.1:0-16306 GCA_011634745.2 Catotricha subobsoleta | reverse complement strand
ATAAAAAGTTGAATACACCAGCTAATTTTGAAGATTTATAGAAGCGGGGTTTATTTCACTACTACATACTTATTGTCAAATCATTATATTTTTCGATTTTTTCATTTGGATAATATGGTTTCGGAAACGGTTTCAGAAACCGTTTCTTGGACCACCCTAATGAACATATATGTAGTTCGTTGTTTTAAATTTGTTTATTCGATTGTAAGTAGGTACTTAATTTATTTTAAATACATGGTTAATTAAATAAGAAATTCGAAATGAATGTCCATTACTTAATAACGTTTCAATTTTATTGACAAATAAAAAATAAGTTACCCTAACTACAATATTTAATATTATTTATTTACAATTATAAATTTATTATTATTATTATTATTATTATTATTATTATTATTGTAAAACAAAGTATGTACTATTTATTTAAACTGGAGTGAAGTAAAATTTACTAATAAATCCAGATTCCACTGTATATTTCTGTGATATATCTAATATCATTCCTTTGCAAGAGCTGATTTTATTTAATTGATGTAAAACTAAACTCTCGCCTTTAGAAAGTTCAACTAATACTTCTATTTCATAATCTACAAACGGTTGAATAAAGATTGGTTCAAAAATAATTGTGTTCATTTTAATGTTTAACACTTCAATTCTTATATTACGTAATATTACCACCTGTTTCTGAAACTTACTTCCAACATCTTTTGATGTATTTCTTTTATGTATCTGTCGAATATATAATTGACCTTTTCTGACAACTGAAAGAAATATATCGAAGGTCAGGAAACTGTTCAATTTCCATTTGTTAATTTCAATCTTACTTAAAAGAATGCATTTATTAACAGAAAAGTTTAATAGATCTCGATTCCATGTGTATTCGTTTGTTATTGAGCCATTAGTTCGTTCAATACAAAAACTATTATTTTCATTCCAAATAAATCGTGGCTCTCTTGAAAACTTGCAAGATGTTTTCAATGGTATATTCAAGGTTAAATGTGCTATAATGTCTAAGGCGTCACGGGTTTCTAGGAGTCCTTCATTTTCTTCGACACATTCTAAAATTTGATGTGGTAGCATTATTGGAAAGCGTATTAATTGAAAGCAGTTACCAAGCACATTCTTTTTATTGTAAGGCGTATCTTCAATACCATTTCGCATACATTCACGTGACGCCCAATTCAAAACGCCATTAAAAAGAGTAAATTCACAACAATTAACTTGTTTTAATTCCATAATTTTTTCTAACACGAACGGTTTACAATTTTTAAAGTATTCTGTTGATATGACATTTATTATTTCCAAATGAATTATCTTTTCACATTCACTTATTAATTCTTCCAATTTAAAATGCAAGGCCTTTTCATAACTCCAACAGATGGTCTTTGTATTCATGCGAAATTTTATGCACAATTTGATGCATTCAATCACCTTGTATTTATCGGCAACATCAATCACTTGTTCAATATTATCGTCCGTAAATTTTAATTCATCTAAATAAAAAAACTGCAAAAACTCAATGAAAGCTTCCGAAGTCACATTTGTAATTGGAATCTTTATAATCATAATACGATTATTTTTTAAGTCGCCATAAAACATTTCATGAAAAACTAGACTAGATTTACTTAATATTGCTTTATGGGCAAATATGCTAACCGGACCCGAATCAGGAAATATAAATTTCACATCTCCGCTTGAGTCCAGAAATAATTTTGATAAGCATGTGTTGTTTTTTATACATTTTTCTTTACTTGGTGGGTCCATAATTGAATAATAATTGCATGAGTTATATTTTTTTTGAAAAGTAATCAAATGATCGACAGCCTCTTATTATTATGATTATATCCACGACCAGCCACCAAACTTAACCTTTCTTATTCTTTCGGGACCATAACGAATTATCACGAATAACGATATAAACGATTAAGTATTTAAACATAATAAAACATACCACTTCACGAATATTTTAGAACAGAAAACAGCGATCAGTAATGCCAACATCATAGTATATACACAGTTTGTCAAATGCAAGTCAAAATCATAAATGTCAGTACAAGGTTTCTGTGTGTGATTATGCTGACCTAGTTTGTTATTATAACGTGCTGGTGCTATATTGCCGGTAATATATTCTCTAACAAATATTTTATTCAATTATCAATTGAACTAATTCTTAATTCTTATATTTTTAGATTTCCTTCTAAGTTTATATAATTTACAATAAAATTGTGAAAGTGTATTTATGTATTGTTTTACCTGTGATAAATGGTGATGTCATCAAAGGTATATAAAAAAAAGTTTATATATATATATATATAATAAAAGTGTAGATATTAGTTTATTGAAAGTTACCTAATAATTAGAAAGAGATAATTAGTGCAAAAATAACTGGTTTAATTATGAATGGTGTATACATAATACACTTAATCAGTTGCTTATATAATTAATAAGTTATTTTATTTTCTGGTCAGGTGCCACCTGCTGCCGATGAAATTATAAAAAAATGTCATGTGCAAGAGAAACAGAAGAATGTTGATGATGGTTCCAATAATATTGTCATTTCGAATGTTTCTATTCAACACACCAGCCATAATTCAGGACATTTGGGTCCAGTTCACTATTTACATGAATTGCCACATGCCGAAGAGGAACGATATGCTAAAATTTTCAATCAATTAGATAGAAAAGGTAGAATATGTTTAATTGATTAATCACTGTCAGCTGAAATAGCATGGAAAATATATTGTATTGTATTTGCGCGTTCGAATAATAATCCAAGATTAGCTTAGATAACTTTCGACGAGTTGAAATTTGTATATTTGGATCAAAGTCATTGATTTTTCTTCAATTTTGGATTACTTAAGGTTATCACGTTCAATTTTTATTTAATTATACAAAAGAGTATATGTAACATATAATATCTTGTCGAAAGTTATCCAAACTTATCTTAAATTATTAATAATAAAAACTAATGGAACTCGGTAAATATGTACATTATTTTGTTTATATTGTAGGTAATGGACGTATTGACATTCATGATTTATCAGCCGCCTTAACACACTTTGGTTTGTCACATCAATATGCCGAAACATTTTTGAAACATTCTGACAAAACTAATAGTGGTGATGTTAATTTGGCTGAATTTATTCATTATGTGCGGGAGCATGAAAAAAATTTGGGTCTGCAATTTAGCCATTTGGATAAAGACGGTGACGGAAAAGTGAATTTAGAAGAATTGATTTCAGCATTTAAAGAATTAGGCATAGAAATGGACGAAATTGAGGCCTTAAAACTATTGAAACGAGTCGATCAAGATGGCAGCCTTGTTATTAGTTATGATGAGTGGAGAGATTTTCTATTATTAGCTCCATCAACCGATATTCATGGCCTTATAAAATTTTGGCGTCACTCCACATATTTGGATATGGGTGAAGATATAAATGTGCCTGATGATTTTACACCAAATGAAATGGAAACTGGAAAATGGTGGCGACATTTAGCGGCTGGTGGAATTGCTGGAGCGGTCTCTCGAACATGTACCGCTCCATTAGATAGGTTGAAAGTATTTTTGCAGGTTCAAACCAGCAAGGTACGAATCTCAGATAGTTTCTTTTATATGCTCAAAGAAGGTGGTGTGCGATCATTATGGCGGGGTAATGGTATTAATGTTTTAAAAATAGCACCAGAGTCGGCTATTAAATTTGCAGCCTATGAACAAGTAAAGCGATTAATTCGTCAAAATGAAAGTCGTCAAATGTCAATCTATGAACGGTGAGTGCCATATAAACAAAACTCTATTATAGCTAAATTTATTGTCATTTTTTTTTTTACAAATTTTAGATTTGTAGCAGGTGCTTGTGCTGGTGGTATTAGTCAAACATCCATTTATCCATTAGAAGTATTAAAAACACGATTAGCTTTAAGAAAAACTGGTCAATACAAAGGAGTTTTGGATGCTGTAATAAAAATTTATGCAAATGAAGGTTTAGCAAGTTTTTATAGAGGTTACATTCCAAATATGTTGGGCATCGTTCCATATGCTGGCATCGATTTAGCCGTATATGAAACATTGAAAAAGAAATACCTAAAACAACATGAGCATGACCAACCTAATTTTCTAGTTTTATTAGGTTGCGGTAGTGTATCTAGTACATTAGGTCAAGTATGTTCATATCCATTGGCATTGATTCGAACGCGATTGCAAGCGCAAGTTATTAAAACTGGAACAGACACCCGAATAAATCCACATCATTCAATGGTTGGTGTGTTTCGGCGCATTATTGCTACAGAAGGAGTGATTGGTTTGTATCGCGGTATTACACCAAATTTTATTAAAGTGCTGCCGGCTGTTTCAATAAGCTACGTTGTTTATGAATATTCGAGTCGTGCTCTTGGTGTTAGTATGACATGATGAAATCACACAAATCTTTAGTCAAATTATTATTAATAATATGAAGAAGTTTAAATTAAGTTCTACCTACTCAGTACTCAATATGAATCCTATTCTACTATTGCGCTAAACCAATTTACTTAATTTAATTTAATCAACATAATTAAATGAATAATCAAAATCTAATGTAATATTTATTATTATTTTTAAACTGTTAATTTATTTGTAAATTTGTTACGATAAGTTTTGAAGATGCACAGGTATGATACTATTTTGTATTATCATTGAAATCACCATCATAATATTATATAATTTTCGCCAATAAAATATAAAAATCATTTCATTTAAGGAAAAAAAAAATCAAAATATAAAATGTTAAGGATTTATTTATTATTATGGTGAAGAAAATATATTCGAATTAAAAAAGTGTTTAAAGAAAATTAACATTTCGCTCGAAATGTAATCTAAAACAAAAAACAAAAGAATATTGTTTAAAAAATGAAACAGATTTTTGTTGTACAATTTAAACCACGATTGATTGACTTTTTTTTTTATATATATATATTTTCTTTTCACCAAAAAAATCATAATATTTTTGTTTATGCTGTTAATCTGTCTTTGAGATAACAATATTTTTTATCTCTGGATCAAATTTAACCTAATGTGGTGCAATGAAACTAAAAACATTTGTATATATATATATATATAATTATATATATGTTTGTTTTTTTAAATTATAATTATGTATGAATTATTTATTGTGAATTACATTATGATTTTAATTACGAAATAATAATTTATGATTAAGAATAATTTGTGAGGTGGATGTTAAGTTTACAGGAAATTAGCGTATCTCTAAATCAATCAAACTTAGTGATATAATATTAATTTTCTTTAATTCATTTTAATTTATTTAAGTACACCCACCTTCTGTGTGTCCCTGTTTTTAATTATTATGTTTTTTTTTCTTGTGTTTAATTAGAAAAAACTTAGTCTATTATTTAGTTTAATTATTATTTTTTTTTTTTTCATTAAAAGCATTTATGTTAAGTACACCAAAAATAGACTAATAAATTAATAAATAAATGAAATATGAACTAAAGTGATATCGAATAAATTATATCGAGTTGTTTAACAATTTGTTGTATTGCTGACAAAATTAATTCCGTAATGGATTGATTTCGTTCTATTTATTGGAAATTTGAATATTGAGAGTTTTCTAGGTTTCAAGTTTCTTATTTTGACCAATATTTACAAGAAATGCAACAGAAAGTGTTTTGACTTTCGATATTATGTTGTTGTGAATAATTATCAAATTTTATGGTATTTTCGCCAAAATCTCATCCATCATTCACAATCTGTTGTAAAGTACATTGTATGGAAATATATAGTTTATCCTGATTGGCTGACACTTATTATTATCAATTTATATAAACACACGAAACATTGTGATTTACAATGTACTTTACAACGGACTGTGAATGATGGGTGATAGCACCTAGGAAAGCAATGAGACATCTGAGGATCATAATATACTTTTTATGGTTATTGATAATTTTCTTAAAATTGCGCCACAGAAACAAGAAGTTTGATACAAATATAAATGAATGAGAAATAAGTACATGATCACTAAGATAAAATTGACGGCCGTTCCATAAATTGCAATATTGATGAAGTGACGCACGATTAAGTTACAAATAAATGACATTTATTTAGGTTATTGAGCTATCTAATTTCTTTTTAGGTTCTCAAGACTAATTTAGCATGAATATACTTAGCAGCAGGGCGTCGAACCGCTTCTTTTTGGTTCCGGAGCGGTTCAGGTTTCTGTACGCATACGCATTGATTTTTTCAAAAATTGGACTTTTTACGATTATCACATTTTAATATGTGTGGTGTGTTAAATGAGTTATAGCTTCTTAAAGTACAAAAAAACAAGAAAAAAACATTGTTTTTGATTCCCGTTCCGGAAGCTATAACTCAGTCAAAATACCACGTATATTAAAATGTGACCATTTTCTAGACAGCTGCAAGTACATTCAAAAAACGTATAAAGTTCAATTTTAGAAATCACTAATGTAGGAGCAAAAGCATCCGGAACCGACAAAAACCGTTAATTCACACAAAATTCAAATCTAATATTTTTTGAAAAAGTATATTGTGATCCAAATGATTGATTAATTTCATATTAATTTTTGCAATGCTGCATGAATATAAAATATAAATTTTTTATACATTTTTTTTTATTCATATTTTATTTTACATAAAAAGATTAAAGATTATTTTAAAGTAGATAAGTATAATGTGTTAATTCTTATGAAAATTACAGTTTTTCTCTAAATTTTGAATTGAAATTAAATTGTTAAACTTCTATCAAAATTCTTAACCCTTATTACAGCACTTTATTTTAAATAAATAATTAACAAACGAAAAAAAATAATGAAATTTGCTTCAGCAATAAGTTGTAAGTAATTTTTAATTTGAATAGCAGGTATTTAAAAGCAACCTTACTATGTATCGACAAAATGATGTTTACAATTTTTTTTTCGGACGACCGCGTTTAGAACTTTTTGACGTATTTGATACTTTACTTGTTTTTGAAACAACTGATGCAGTGTCACTACCATCTGCTGATATGGAGTCATCGGCTGGGTGTGATTCAGATATTGGAGGGAGATTTGATGATATACGTCTCGTAATTACACGATGAGGTGTTGACTCATCTGTCTGTGTACGATTTCCTTTGGAATATTTTTCCATAGTCGCCAATTGTAAACGTGTTAAACGTCTGTTTGATGCAGAATATTCTATGCTTGGAAGGCCGACCGAAGTACTTGCCATTTCAACCAGTTCATGATCATCTTCGTCAATAATTGGTAATGTTTTTGTTTTTGTCGCGCTGCGTGTTGACATTGTGTGGCTTCGTGTACTGCTTGCAATCGATGAAGTTTCTGATCTTGTATCTTCATCATCTATTTTCGACGTACGACGTTTTCTTTTCAATGGAGTTTTCTCTTCCTCAATATCGAGTGATTCTTGTGACATAATTTTACGGCGGCTACGAGTACTTAAAGGAGTTGATGAATTACTTTCCACATCTGATACCACTGTATCATTTTGCTGTTCTTTTTGTTTGCTTCCTCCTTTTGATGTTTTTGCAGGTGTTTTCAAATGATCTGGGTCACTATTCTGTTGTTCATCTACATTTTGTATTTTCGAAGTAGATGATTTAGTAATTGATTTCCTGCGTCCACGCTTTGGAGTTTTTGGAGATTCAGTTTTTGCTTCTAAAAGTAGAGATTTTTTTCGTGTTAATGGACTGGAACTAATATTATCGACTTTTGTAGAAGCTAATGTTAGAATTTCACGATTCACTGGAGTGTTGATTAATTTTGTATCGCTTTTTGAGACAGATTTAGCTCTGGAAGAACCTAAATTTAATAAATCAGTTTCTCTTGGCGAATGACTTCCACCAAATGAAATACGGCGTGAACGTTTAACAATAGGCAAATCTAAAAATGTTAGTTTTAAATCCGATTCTTTATTTTTAACTAATCCGGTTGTAGATGTTGAAGGCTGAGGAATATCTATTTTTTGTTCCTCCATTTTTTTTTCCAGGTTAGGAGATATTGGTAAAATTGAATTAGTTTCAATTTTACTCACTGGAGATACAATTTCTTCTGCTAGAATGGGGGTGACACTTTTATTACTTGATTTATCAATAATACCTTTGTTTAATACGTCGGTTTCTTCAGCAATATCTTCATTCAATATTGCTTCTGTTGTTTTGGAGCTTTCATTATCCTGAATCATTTCACTATCTTCTTTATCTATTTTTTGTTCCTCTATAGCATTATTAATTTTTCTTTCCAGGTTAGGAGACATTGCTAAAATTTCTATTTTACTCTCTATAGGTACAATTTTTCCTGCTAAAATGGAGGTGATAAATTCATTACTTGATTCATCAACAATACCTTTGTTTAATACGTCGGTTTCTTCAGCAATATCTTCATTCAATGTTCCTTCTGTTGTTTTGGAGTTCTGATTTTTCTGAATCAATTCATTATATTCTTTAATTTGATCATTGATTTTTTTATCTTCTTTTGCAAATATAGTGGATACATTGGGAGCGATATTACTAATAATTTGTTCTTCAACGCTTAAAATTTCATCAGATATTTCATAATTTGGAGTAGAATTTTCTTCCAACAGATTTTCTCCTAAGTTAGCCTGTGCAATATTTTCAATACTACTTTCAGCAACCGTTTTAAGCTCATTTTTATTTTCTGAATGTTTTTCGGATAAATTTTCCATTTCTACATTTTCTTCCAATTCATTTGGTGCAACATTTTCAGTATTGCTTTGCATCACTGACGTCTCATCAATTTTTATAATTTCGCTTTCAACAATTTGTTCAAATGGCAAGGCAATTTCATTATCGTTTACAAAATAGCTTTCGGACTGGTCTTCCATTTCCACGTCTATATTTTCATCAAGTATTTCATTATTTGTGGTTGCCAAGAAGCCATATTGTTCAACATCATTATCACTAATTAATTCACTGGAAGTAGATACAAAGGTGTCATTATTTGAAATGTCGCCAGAGCAATTCTTATTTAATACATCTGTTTCATCAGATATGCTTAGATCTGATGGATCAACCAATCCAATATTACTTGTGCCTTCCATTGGAAAAGCAAGATCAAGATTTATTTTAACGTTAGTTGAAGTTGTTGTTATTGTTTCCGAGAAAATTTCCTCATTATTCATTTCGAAGTCAACGATATTTGATGATTCTTCTACTTCTAAGTCACCGTAGATCATTTCGTTTAAGACATTTGCTTCCATGCCGTCATTTTCTGTAGATGCTGGTTCATTATTTTCCTCGATGGGTGATGTTATTAAATCTATAACGTCGTATTCTTCTGTTGATTTAGGACTTTCATTTAGTTCTTCTTTAGATTTTTCCAAAACTTCTTCCAATTGTACTGGTGTTGCTTCTTCTAACACATCATCGATTTCATTTATTATATTACTAACACTACTATCATTGGTGCTGCTGGATATGTCTATGACTTCGTCTATGGGAAACTGTATTGATTCTGCTTTTTCTGATACATCATAAGAATTACTACCAGAATTATCATTTTCAGAAGAATTGCTTACACTGGGCTCATCAAACGTTGATTCCTCGCTATTCTTGTCCTCTCTGGAATCACTTTGATTATCATCTAAGTACTGGAAAATAATTTAAAATTTGAATTAGAACATTTTATAAATGAATGTAAATAATATTATATTATAGGGTTTATTGGTTACACTCACTTCATCATCTGAGTCTTCTTCAGCTGATGTATCAACGTTTATATCAATAGACAGCTCATCTTCACTTTCACTTGTTACCGTCAAAATTTCTACATTATTTTCCTCTCGATTCTTTTCACTTAAAATAGTACCAGAGTCATCTTCATTTTCAGCAACAACAGGATTTTCAACACTTACTAAATTGTGTTGTTTACTGTTATTTTCAATTTCAACTGGAATATAATGCTCTTTAACAGTTCTTTGTTTCAATACCGGGCTAAATGAACTATCCTCTAACAAATTTCGATGGAGTTGAAAACTTTGTGATTGAATAGTAGATATGTCACTATAAATAGTATTATCGAATCGATTGGCAAAACGTTTCATAAATGATTCAGAAACTTCTGAATTATCCTCTAGAATATTTTTTGGGTTTTCATATATTGTCGAATCGCTGTGACTTATCTCATTAACATGCTCTATTGATGTTGCCGGATCACCTTCCATCGGCTTTGAATCCTCATCGCTTTTAATTTTTAGAGTATGCTTTAAAATGCTATCAACGGAAGACACAGATGCAATCGCAACGGTATTTCCATCTTTCACATATTCGGATTTGCTTGGTGTACTAATGGAATGAAGTGCCGTTCTTCCTTGTATCGGGTTATGTATACATGAGGATTTATCTGCAATATTTTCATATAATTCAGGCGTTTGTTTTTCCATGGTTTTCTTATTCGATGTAAAAGACGATGCTACACTTAGAATTTCTTTTGTTTTTTCATCTCTGGTATTTGGTTTTATTGATTCTACGTTTATAAAATCATCATCAGAATTATCCTCTTTTTCTGTAATGTCTTTAATATTTGACTGTTGTTCATATTCTTGTGGCTTACTTTTAATATGTTCATTAATTTTCTCTGTTGTTTTTTTCTCTTCGGCTTCCTGCTCATTAAAACCATATATAGAACCTAACGTTGAATCTTGAAGTAAATTATGTCTTGAACGAATGTTTGAAGAAAAAACCGTTGAAGTTTCACTATAAATGGTACTATTAAATTGTTTGTTATAACATTTCATAAACGATTCAGTGACTTCTGAATTATCTTGTAAAATATTTTTGTTTTTAACAAATTTCATCGAATGGCAATCACTAATTTCAGTTGATGTTTCTGACTCATTTATATATTCATATAGTTTTTCCTCATGAGTTTGTGGTTCAGAGGCCGCTTCAGGTGCTTTTCGATCCGCAATAAACTTCGCAACATTTGCCTCTACCGCTTTGCGACTAAGTGGTTTCTTAACTGATTTATACGATTCAAGTGGAGTTCTTGCTTTTATTGACGTATACGGTGTTGAAGAAATTAAATTTTTCAATGGTGAATCTTGTTCTATGGTTACATTTAAATGTTGTTTAGATTTTGATCTAGTTAAAACAGGAGTAGTTGTAGAAGACTCTGACGTAGATGAATTTAATCGCTTTCTTGAACTAGAAATAACAGTTTCAATATCTGTATACTCTATTGCGTCTGTCTTCTGTGGTGATTTTTCTAGTTCGGGGTCATTTATAATTTCTGCGTCTGAATATTTTGAATTTTCGGGCGAATAAAATTCGTCAGCTGAAGTTGACACCAAGCTACTATCTTTTAAGTGAATGGGAGTTCTTGGTGATGCTACAATGCAGGGCGAATCGTTGAAAGTATGTTTGCTTTCTTCATCGACAATTTTTTCTGGAATCGGTGTTAATCTCTGATCATCATTTAAAACCATCGATTCATTTTGTGGAAAACTAAATCGAATTGACTTTTCATCAAAATCAACTGATCGTCGTGCGGAACCAGAATAGGTTGGCGATAAGCTACGCCTTGACAGTGATGAAACTGATCCACCATGAACTAAAATACGGCTCTTCAAAATACTTTGTGGTGTCTGTGGACGTTCGGATCGATTCGGTGAACTCTTTTCAACTTGTGTACTTATTATAACTGGTGTATTTAACAGGTTAACTAATGATTCTTCTACGCCATCCACTGAAGTAACATTCTTTCTTGCTTCTGTTATTATGCTGTTAAACTGTTTAATTGGGGTTTCATAACTTTTCTGTTTGAACGATGTCAATAATGTTGTATTAATTCCAGCAATTTTATCTACATTCAAAAATGAGCCCATACGTTTACGTTTTGCTGGTTGATCGTATTCTGTAGTTTGTTTATCTTCAAATAAATCTTCTTTACGTCGCTTAGATGTACCAACATATGGTTTTGGATATGTGACAGGCCTATAACTATTGTTTTCAAAATAATTAAAATCTATTTGCTGTTTACTTAAAAATGGCACAAAATTTTCAATAGCAGAAGTTGTATTATCTGGATTAATCCATTGCGTTGTAGTTTCCCTAGTACTCAAAATAGCTCTATGAAAAACACCTCCAACTAAATTTAATTTGTTTTGTAAAAGTTTAGTACTCAGAGGTTTTGGTGAGTTAACAATTTTATTTTCATTATTCGGTGCATTGCTTTCAATATTATCTTTAATCGTAAGATACAAATCAGACAATTGCCGTTCTGATGGTGTCATTGCTAATTTGTAGGCGGACAAAATTAAATTCTGATTATTCAATCTTTGATGCATACTGTATTTGCGATCTTTATATTTTAAAGTATCCAGAAAAGTTATTGCTTCAATATATTTATTTCTTTGCAATAAATATAAAAAGTGTAAATTATCCGATAATGATGAATTGCATGTGCGCAAAAACTTTCCTAATGTTAAACCTTCTCTTTCAGTTAATGTTAAACCAAGAACATAATTCCATTTCTTTTGCTCGTGACATCCTTTATAAAATTCAATTAAAATATCTTCATCGCACTTTGAACGTTGTAATTCAAATGCTTCCGTAATTAAATTGTTTGCCAACAAAGTTTTTATTTCTAAATGAGGAGATATTGATGGTCCTGGTGCACGTAAAGCGCGTAGCGCTAAATGTGGCATATCTTGAATTAATAGAGAATTCACAAGAAGTTCTTGTTGCCATTGTGAAATTTGACGATCGTTTGATAGAGGTGATACAAGTTCATCGATTGCAGTCTAATAGAAATAATTGAGAAAAAAAAACAAATTAATTTTTAGTTAATAAATTAATAAGCTTCTAAGTAAAACTTACTTCAAATTCTTTATGATCCAAATTCCAAAATGCTTGTGTTGTTTTAATCAAAGTTGGATTTAATTTAAAAACAGCTGGAAATTTAATTAAATTTTGTACTACACGAGAATATCGATCATCTTCTAATGCCATATTTAAATCCAAAAATAAATATACAAATAGCATATATTTATTCTCTAGGGGTACACCAGGAACTAATAGAATTCTTAGCATAGCTTGTAATGATGGAGGGGGATATAAACCATCTCCAACACAATGCTTCCATTCAGCACGTAATTGATGCGAATTACATTCATTCTCAATAAACGTATCAATATACAAACACTTACAGCTATTTGTTTTTGGTGCTAAAAAATCACGATCAATTTCATAGAATTTTTGTCGTTGACCGGTGTAATAGTCATGTAAAATTCTGTATGGATATGGAACTGGTGTTAATGTATCGAATAATATATCCGATGTATATGATGGAGAAAGATGTGAACTTGGATGTGAACGTTGGCTCCATGCTATCTCTGGAAGTAGACCCATATTCAATAGCCATTGTAAAACTTCTTGATACTCGGATGTCATTCGAATAGAGCTCCGCTGACAAATCAATGTATCATATATTTCGTTTGGTATGTATTGACGACAATTAGTAACAATCACATCAAGCAAATCAGCTAAAAGTTTTAATTGGCGAGAACAATGAGCTAGAATTTTGCGTGATCTTAAATCAATTGTACATCCAGAATGATCAAATAATGAAACACATAAATTATTGCAACAATCTTTTATAACTGTGGCTTGTGTCCAAATCCAATCAGTTAGTGTTGATAGTGAAAGACCCTCAATTGGTTGAGATCCCATGTGACTGCCATCTGCCCATAATTTCGCACATTCTTTTAATAATCCCATACAGTTGTACTCCAAAGCCATGGACAGTAGAAACTCTTGTTTAATGCGCTAGAAATCCAATAAAAAAAAATAATATAGTAGTAATATTAGGATATTTTTTTTTCAACTAACCGTTGATGGATTTGAGTGATAATTGTGATCACTAAATTGTGGAATTAAAGATGTTTCCAAAATATCTTCGAAATATTCATCTGGTTCTAAAATTGCAGAGGCGCCATTAGCACTAAGTTTCTCCAAAGCTTTATTTTGTAAACCAGGCCAATGCAAGCTGTATACCAATGACGATGTTAGTTTGAAACAATCAAAACTTAAAGAAGTTGGGTAGAAATGTTCTTCTGGCCGTTGAATAGAATTAAATGTTGCAACTGATTTTTGGTTTAACCATATATCTAAAGGTATTTCATTGCCAGCGACTGGAAATGGTGCTAAATAACTTGGATATTCTCGCCAATCGCATACATGCGGCATTTGTTCTTTGTACCATTGGTTCAAATCGAAAATAAACATAAATGATGACGATGTCTTCGATGTCCACCCCAATAAACATAAACTGAGCCCTTCGTCATCCTCATCGGAAACTAATTTTGAAATTGATTGACAAGCAATCGGCAATGATTCTCTTTCACGTATTGGTATCGTCAAACGTGGACTACATGCTTGAAAATTTTCGTAAATATATTCGTCATCTTGTAAAGTTTTAGTTTCAAACGTTATGGAATGCATTACGGCTATAGCTGTATTAGCATTTGCATGAAATGCCCACACATAAACGCAAGCTCTGGGATCATCAGCTGGTTCCAAATAAGTTAATTTAACAAGAGGTGAGTTACTTTCTGGAGGATAGGCCAAATGAAATGCTTGTAGATCACATAAATCATATAATAACATTTGACCATCTTCCAATCCGACTGCAATAGTTAACAACGGTGACAATGAAAGTATAGAAAGAACTGGTCCAGCTTTAGGCAATACTTCTAATTGTATTCCAAAGTTTATGTTTTCGCGATCTGCCTGCTTTTGATGGGCAATGATTTCTTCATAGTTCATATTAGCCAATACAATCTGACATGTTGCAACATTTGTGTCATAATTGTAGACATGTCTTCCGTAGAGCACTAAGAAATTAATTTTCATTTATATAAAAAAAATATCACACCGATAATGTTCTTATCAAAATCAAATATTTATAATTTGTTTTTTCAACATACCTTCTTTACATTTTTCCAAATTTAAATTTAATAAAAATACTTTTCCCAGCTCAGTTCCAATTGCAATACAACCATCAAATATATCTAAATTACTGCGTCGACAAGTAGACGTATTGATAAAACAACAACTAGTTACTTTATCGATGACCTCAATTCGGTGAATGATGCGTGATCCTTGTACGGAAAATAAATATATTAAACCACCAATTGGTGAACACTGTACTCCAATTGCTAAAATACATGAGTTTAATCCAGAAACTTGTACTTCTGCGACACAAGTAATTAATGTATTTGAAATTCTGTGAATAGAAATTAAAAAAACAATAAATATACCATTCACTTTTAGATATATTAATATTTCACTTGTTTGAGTTGTCAAAGGTATAGCTTCCAACTTTGCTGCCTGTTTTTAATGAAAATATTTCAATATGTGGTCCAATTGCTATCCATCCAAATTGACCATTTCGAATAACGCCACCAATACATTCTTCACACTCGGCATCAGCTAGAAAATAATTCGGTTCAACATAAAAATGCTTAATATCACGAAATCGAAAGTTAAAGCGGAATTTATTCAATTGACTTACTTGATGTATTATTATCTGAATATTTTAATTTCTGTAATATTGATTGCGAAAAGCGTGTAGTTGCTTTTAAGTCCAATTGCAGTTTGTCTGGTCCCATTGTTAGGCTTTTTTAAAAACTACCAAAATATTTTCTTGTTCATTTATTTATATTGTATAATGTATAATTTATCTTGAATTATTTGTCTGAATAATTTTATATGAAAAATGAAAAACTTATACACTGCGTATATATCGATCTAAACTTTAAGGTTATATTTGACGTTATCCCTACTAAATTTTTTTTTTACCGCGCGGTGTATACTTGAGAATGTTATGTGCTAAAATTGGTGAAAATGATGAAAATGGTGAATAAGTAGGGAATAAGTTTTTTTCTTTGCGCGGAGTTTATATTAAATTTAAATTTGTGGCAGTTTTAATTTCATAACAATATTTAAGTTTAATTTATATCTTATAGTAAGGGTAGGAATTTTGAACATGACTACTGGCTAGTTAAGAAATCCATAGATGTCTTTTCAATATTATTTTTTTTGTGAGTTTTATAAACTGTTTAGTCTAATCAGCATATTAGGGTGATATTTTGTGATCGTTGGCAACACTGTTTTTAAACCCGTCATGTATTAGTACTATCACACTGAACCTGGTAAATATTTACCAAGAATTTTTTTCCTGGTAAAATGTATTTTTCCACACTTTCTCCATAGTTTTAAATGAAAGGTACTGAGAAAAAAGTGCGAGCGCACTATAAAATTTTACCAGGTAA
>JAABKK020021808.1:0-18189 GCA_011634745.2 Catotricha subobsoleta | reverse complement strand
CGCAAAATGATTACACAATTACACATATGTTGTTTTACTTTTTTTAAATAAAAAAAAATACTGCCGAAAGTAAATACGAAATACAACAGTAGCAGGAACAGTAACAGGCAGTACCAGTATGACAGTAAAATCCTGCCATACTGCGTTCCGGTGCATCCCTACACACAAGCACAAATTTAACTCGTATTAGTTCAATTAGAAATTTTCGCTCAATCATTATCTGCCAAAAAAAAATTGGATATTTCGAGAAATTTAATTGAATTCTTTACATAAATTTCAATATTTAAATAAATGAAAACAAACTCAATTATTTGAGAAATCGTAAAATATTCAAATAATCCCAATCACAATGTTTTCAGTTTCAAATTAAAGAAAAAATAAAATCGATTAATTTATAATTTTTCTAAAAAAAAAAAAAAAAATGGTGTCAATTACAAAGTAAGGAATCTAGAGTGAGCTACGATTAATGTTTAACATTGAAACGTACAAAAATGGTATGAGCGCATCATTATTTTCACAAATTTTTCTCGTTGTACATCACACATCAAATTCAAAATAGCTAAAGTTCAGCCTAGTATAACAACAATGTGTGAAAATATATATATATTTATTTTTTTTCATTCACAAAATAGGTAAGGCAAACCGACCGACCGAACGAAAACAAGTTTGAAATATTACAATTCAATTTTGGATAGAAACAAATATATGTACTAAGAAAAAAATGTTACAATAACAATATAAATAAATATTATTTATATATATTTATAATTATGAATGGATTCGATCTAAAATTTTCCGGTGCAAGTTTTAGTGTGTGAAGGATTATTCCAGATTTTCAATTATTGTTTATTAGAGTGGATTGATTTTATTTTTTCATAGTTTACTTAAGGGTGAAACATATACCGAGGGGTAGGACAGTAGTTGGGAATCAGGGGTCACAGGCCTTGGAATAATTTGGTATCGTTGGGTACAATTTTGGAATCATTAAGAATTTTTCCAAAAATTGTCGCCAAAGTGATGAATTCAAGGGGGTCACAAATCTTGGAATCAAAAAAATTGGCATCAGGGGCCACGTTATGGCCAGTGTCTTACTCCTCTAAACATGCCAATCCGAATTTCTAAAGCAACAAGAACTCTCAATAGAAAATAATTGACGTAAGTTAAATTTTGTATGATGCGATGTGAAAAATACTCGTAGTTATGTTTTATCCTTTTTACTTTATATGACTGATAATATAGATCATTCACGCGTTTGACAGATTTATTACTACAATGCATATTGTGCATAAGTGTAAATGAAATAGATTAACGCATGCATATTCCCTTACTCTCATGCACTATATGGGTTGTTCTGTCAAATGCGTGAATGATCTATAAGAAATATATTTTTTTTGTGAATGAAACTTATGATATTTCGGCAATCTTTTACATATTAGATGGTATGATAAAAATAAACTCTTATTGTTTAATTTTTTTTTCGTTACAAATAGAAATAATAGTTTTTTTTTTATCAAATAAATATTGATAATTTATAGTTTACTACAAATTTTTGGATTATTAGATTTCAAATCCAGGACTGTACTTACTAAGCCTCGTAGGGCTTCAGCCAACTCTAGAATTATTAAAGCCATGCTCTATGAAGAGCAAAAATTGTATATTTTTCAAGTTTTCCAAAATACGAATTGCATCCAGGATTTCTTCGCGGTTAATGTGCATGAATAATAACTTTATACGGTCTTTCTGTCTTTCTTTTTAGGTTTTACATTTGAAATTTAGTTTAACGACTACGATGAACTTATTTTTGGCAACCATAAGCAATTTGAACCACGTATTTATAAAATATTATATAAAATATTAGAGGCTTAGCCAGCTCTGTAATTTTGCGCTGCGAATGACAAATTTATTTGATAGGCAGTGCGATTTATTCAATTTATCTGATAACATAAATTAAAACTTTACGTAAGTAACGGTTCAAAAATTAAAATTCATTAAATATTAAATTTACAAATTTACATTATTTTCAAGGTCAATTAAACAAATTAAACAAGAGACCAAATGCAAATGCAACAGAGTAAAGCATTAAAGATTATTATTAAACTG
The DNA here is from genome assembly GCA_011634745.2 of Catotricha subobsoleta. Lineage (NCBI taxonomy): Eukaryota > Metazoa > Arthropoda > Insecta > Diptera > Cecidomyiidae > Catotricha > Catotricha subobsoleta. The sequence goes on along the minus strand of JAABKK020021808.1, from coordinate 16,089 downwards.
TTTAAATTAATTTAAATAATATTTATTTCTTAAACATGTACTCCTATTTTATAAAATTTCAGATTAAATGCTTTTTTAATTTTTTAAATGTTTCAAAAATTTTGAATTTTATGGAAACTACCGAACACTATAAAGAAATATAGTAATTCTCCAATTCAAAACCATTTTAATTTAAATTTTGAATATGTTGTAACGAAATTCCAATCAAATCAAAATTTTAACTTATTTCTAACAATATTTTTTCTCCATAACTTACTTGGTGTTACATTTACATTCAAATTTTAATCACGAATAATTATGTAAATTATCATTTTTATTGTTTAAGAAGATCTTTTTTTAAATATTTCATGCAAAAAGATGCGCTTTTGGCAATACTATATATTATAAATAAATTGTAATTTATTTATTTTTTGTGTCACTAGTTTTTCTGTTGCAATTTTGGTTTTACCAAAAAATTATTTTAAATCGTACATCGATCGTTATTTTTATGTAATTAGTTTATCTTCATTTAAATTTTATTGTGACAATGCAATTATAATAAAATTTAATGTTTTTATTTTCATTATTGTTATTATTTTCATTTTTAAATGATTTTCTTTTGCTTCGTGTTTTAAATTATTTTTAATGTAATCGTTGTGATGATACTTTAAAACCAAATCTAATAAGAAAATACATCATTATTCATTTTGAACACACAATTATTATAGAGTTATTAATAAAATTTAATTGGGTTAATTAGAAATAGATTCAACCAATAATATCTAAAATTGTAAATAAATAAATTCTTATTTAATGCAATAAGTGACAAACAAGGAAGTTACCAGTCTCACCGAAAAATGATCTCGCGCCCTCAAAAATTATGAGACCACAAAAAATATGTGAGAGCAAAAAAAAGGTCCCTCGATTCCGACCAACCCCACTGGAAATCTCCGGTCGGCTTATATAACCAGTTGGCACTTGTTGCTATTTATTTATTTGTGTTTTTTTTTTTTATTTACTTATTACATTTTTTGTTATATACTTTTTTTTCCTCTTTAATTATGAGAAATCACAATTCTGTATATTTTGAATAAGAAAATTAGAGAACATAATAATTAAAAAAAAACTATAGTTAGCTACGAAGTTAGCCTACTTCTTTGTATACCAAAATGATTCCACCAATTAGATTATGAAATATTTTCGATTAAAAACATAAAATTTAGTTGCTAGATATTATCTAATTTATGTATCATATAAAATATACTTACATAAAATATTAAAAAGAATTATTTCAAGGAATAAATGTAAACGATTCAAAAACAGAGGCATAAATCATTCGCTAGTATTCAATTATATTGCTATTAATGCTTAGATTTATTGATATCATTTTTCATTTTCAAGTAATCAACAAAAAATTGTCAGAACATTTCAATACTCTTACGATTAAAAGGGGTTAATTGTTAATGTTAAACAGAATAACATTCGGTCATTTTAGTTATATGAATTTTGAGTAAGGCGCTGTGCATATATTACGTAACGCTTTAAGAGAATTTTCTCAAATTTTATTATATGCAATATCTCTGGAAATATCAATCATATAGTAATTTGGAGCTGTTCTACCCCCCCCCCCCTATTTAGGGAGTGTAAATGGGGGGGTAGATCAACTCAAAATTAAGATACGACTGATATTTACAGAGATATTACATATAACAAGATTTGAGATGAACAGTGCCTAAGAGTACGATCTCTTTAAACTCTAGTAATTTATTTATTTTCGAAAAATATGAAATAATTCACGGTTAATACTTTTCACTTAAAAAAAATAAATAAATAATATTGTAAATACCTCGGTAAATACATAATTACTAATAATCATCCATTCAGTGACACACATCATTTATTTCCCTGCAATAAATTTTATCTCTAAAGTATAACATATATATATATATATTTTTTTTTATTTCAATTCAAATATATTCACGTAAATGTACATCAATGAAACATAATTGAAAATGAGGTGTTAAAAACATACCTACTTAAACCTGTGCCCATAAGAAATATAGCAAACCTGACAAGTTGGTATGCGATTACTAATCAACCAGCAAAAAAAAAAAATGCCCTCTACCTAAATTGAAACACGTAAGGGTATAACAAATGCAGTTGTTATTTCTGCTATTATATTTTATTCTTTTTTATTTCAACGAAAAACAAAAAAATGCATTCTGTAGGTACTGGGATATAAATAAATGTGATGTGTGTGGTGGGGATCCTTAAAAAATATTGAACATATTTTTATTTTATATTTTACAATATTAGGTAAAAACAACTACTTAATAGGAATAATATTTGTCTTTGATGAATAATAGCATGCGTAAAACGATAAAATTCTATATAAAAGGTTGTAATGCGTTCAACAATTTTTATTCGTTTAGTGCAGTTGAATTGATATCCGTCGTTTGATTATAAACATCTAAATACTATTAAAATCGACAATAATTTAATATAGAAAAAGGTGAGATCGTAAATAAAAAATCAAATTGATAAATAATTATTACCAGTTTATTATGTTAAATAGACAGAAAAAAATGTTAATTTGAATTATTTATATACAATTAGTATTAGAATGTCTAATGTGCATCTTGTTCTTATTGTAATTAAATTTGTTGTTGTTATTTTTTCTGTTGTTTTTTTTTTTTTTTTCATATTTTGTTAAAAGTGGATCAATGCAATTTTGATGAGATAAAAATTGTGTCAATATCATTTCTGTATATTAAATTGTAACAATTTTATTGTTATGTTTATTAATATTATGTGTGATTTTTTGAAAATGTTTTTCAAAACTAATTTATTTTGTGTAGATATTTTAATGAAACATTCTAAATTCGAAATAGGTTTAAATAAACATAGGATAAGTGCGTCACGAGTCATATGGAAGCCCTACGCGATAGGGTATAAGCTCTACTACGGGACAGATAGAGAAAAAATCTATAAAATCTGTACTATTGTGCAGGGTTTCCATCATCCGTATTGGCGCATTTATTTTATTATGAATAATATAAGAATCAATTAAAATTCCATTTAATGCTAAATCTGTGTTCTTTTAATAATTATTTTTTCTCTTCACTAAAAAAAAATAATATACATATATTTAAAATTAGATGAAACATCTTATTTTAATTGCTATTGCATTTAAAATTGTTAATGCTGGTTCACTAGTACATCTTCAGCAATATCCTGAAGTTGTCCGCTACGATGTACCTATTGCACCACATAGACCAGCCCTCTATTCAGCACCAATATATAGCACTCCACATCTAGTAACAGTAGCACCGTACACTAGTACACATACAGTTCAAACAGCTCCTCTGAGTCATCATCATCAGCATAATACGTATCCTGTATCATATAGCAGACAAGTAAGTAAAATTTACTACAACTTAATATAATTAAATAACATATTGAATGTGTCAGGTGTATGGTGCCCCGCAGTACTATTCTCATTTGGCTGGATTAAATAATAATCATCATAATCAACATTATGTTGTGCCATATGTTAGCCAACCAGTTTCTACAGCAATTTCAACAGTTCATCATGTACACAGAGTAGGACCAACACAAAATCGAGTTCATCAATATCATAATCATAATCAGCATTATACTAATGGTCCATCCATGTCAAATACTGGATATAGTTTTGAGCAACAAAATGGTGCAAACACAAATTATGCTTCTGCCGAAGGAACTAAAACTAGAAAATATCAAATACGTCGTCCGGCTATTCAAAAAGAATTTTATGATATTGAGGAGAAAGTCATTGTTCGGCCAGCTGGCAGTGCTTTAATTGAACTTGATCCACCAGTGTCACATACAGTTGAAATTCATGAAAACGCACAACACGCTACACCGTCTACTCCAGGTTATCACCATCACAGTCAGCATCAAAATCACAATCATAACCATAATCACAATAGTTACCCTGGAAGTACAGAAATAAATCCATTTACTGGTAAAAATTGTCCAGATTATGATACTAATCACAACAATAATAATGCTTATAGCCCTGCACCATCAAATAATGTTCAACCACCTACTCATCAGTATCATCCTACAACATTTTCACCACATACTCCCAAACAACAAAATATTTATGTTAGTTCCACAACACCAATTCCAATAGCTGTAGTCGAGGAATATGAATTAACTAATGGTGATTCGATTAATGTTGGAAATAATCAGCAATTCAATAACACACAAGACATAATATATGCCATATATAATAATTCTGAAGTACCCGCTGTACATAATTATGCTCCCGTTTACAACAAAACTGATTCATCATTCGAAACAACTGATCCAGTTGCGGATCAATATTTACATGAAATTCCACCACGCGGTGATGTACCACGGCCAAGTAATTACCACGTACAACAACCAGATCAATTTTTCCATGAACTCCCCAGAAGTCGATACACTATGCCATATCAATCGCCTTCAATTAACGTTCAAACAAAATCGCGCGGAACACCAACTGAAAGAAATAATTACGCTGAGGAAATAGAATCTATTCCTGCTTCAAGCCAAAATCAAGCTAATAATTCAAAAGGAGCAACTGATAAGCAACAACGTCTTATTGATCTATACACGGGTAATGGTGGCGTAACAGAGGTTGGTTCCACGCATGCTGGTTACTCAGATGGAACTTATAAAGATGCTGGAAATGTTCGTGCTAGAGTTATATCAGCAACGCATGCTCCAGAACACTCAGTTCCATCAGAGCATGTAAACACTAGACGTATTGTAGTATCGAAGCACATTGTGACTGTTCAAGAAGTTGAAGTCCCTGAGAAACCTGATAACAATACAAATAATTCGGCTAAATATTACAAGGGCAGCGATGAAAACTACTCTGGTGAAAATTCAGCTGAAAACTTTAACTTACCTTCTGCTCAATATAGGAATGCTAACAACGCTGGTGAAAACTCTCGTGAAAATTATAACTCCCCCAATGGACAATACGTTAATGGAAATTCTCATACAAATTATAATTCGCCTTCTGCTCAATACGTTAATAACCATAGTGGTGAAAATGCTCCTGCAAATTATAACTCAGCTCCTGCACAATATGTTAATAATAATGTTAATAAAGGTGGTGAAAATTCTGGTGCAAGTTATAACTCACAAGGTGGATATTATGGTTCCAGTACACCTTCCGCACAATATGTTGATGATAATACAAATAATGCTGGTCAAAATTCAAACTCGGAAAATAAATATTATGCTTCAAGTACACCTTCTGCACAATATGTTGATGACAGTGCTAGCACTGCTGCCTCATATGCTAGTAAAAATTACAAGTCACCAACTATATATATCGTTTCCAGTACACCTTCTTCAAAGTATGTTGACGGAAATGCTAATAAGGACGACGAAAATTCTCGCCATTACAACGCAGAAAATAAAAACTATGCTTCCAGTACACCTTCTGCTCAATATGTTGATGGAAATGCAAATTATGCTGGTTCAAATTCTCGCACGAATTTCAACGCAGAAAATAAATATTATTCGTCCAGTACGCCTTCTGCTCAATATGTCGATGGCACCGTAAATTATTCTGGTGGAAATTCTCGTTCAAATAACTCACCAAACAAATATTACGTTTCAAGTTCAACCTCTTCAACGCCGATTAGCGATGATGGAAAATCACGCGCCTATTATGTTTCAAGTACACCTTCATCAAGAAGACTTGTTTATGTTAAACCAGTATCACAGGAATTCGCTGAGATGCCAGCTTCTGCACCTTCACATCGTCAAAACTAAATGGCTTTGATTGTATACTTTTAATGGCGCAATTTATTTCTTTGACTATGTAATTAGCTCTATGTTCTAAATTATTTTATTTTTATAAACTTATTTTTTTATTTATTTGAGTGTTTATTTATATTTATTTCGTTTTTCTATCCAAAGTCTTTTTTTAATATAAGAAAGTATTTCAGAACTGATTCTATGCACCCAGCAAAAAATAATAGCATTAATATATTAATATATTCACTAACCATTACCTTAACGATATATTGATGATTATAAAACTAGACAAGACATTAATATATTTCAATTTAAATGGCTGGTTGTGGTAATATTAAAACATAAATAAGTATAGGTACTTAAGCATATATGAATTTAGGATATTTTCACTTCTGATTATACAAATCCTGAGACAGATTTTCTATTATTTCTTATAACTATATTCTACGCGGTGCTTATGGCTTAGAATATAAACACAAATTGCTAATCTGCTTCATAAGAAACTTTAAGGTTGATTTACTAATTAGGAGTTCAGAGGCAAAGAGGCATTATAGATACCCAAGGAGCGCAAAATGACCAAAGGTCACGAATTGGTTACTCTAACGTTATTTTAATGCCATATTTGACCATTTGACCACGAATTGATTATTTGTGGCAACATTGCGCTTTTTGGCTATTGGTGTCACCTCTTTTTCATTATTTTCTGTATTTCTTCTATCTTAAAATATAATCTAAAAAGAAAAATCATCACTCCGATATATAGGGGTGACCGGGGCTATAGTTGGATCATTTTTTGCTCATGAGTGCATAAATTGTTTCTTCAATAGTAAGCCAGCTAGAAAGCAGTTAGAAAGTCTAATTTATATCAATACAATTGTAATGAAAAAAGATATAGAGGAGATTTTTCCTCCCAGAAAAAAATATCCAACAAACTTCTATGGCCTCCATTACCGATACTTTTTATATTCTAATAAATACTAATAAATGAATCGTTTATTTCAGAAACCAGTCAAGATAAAAATTGTATGAAAATAATTCTACACCTTAATAAAAAAAGTACGAAACATAAAAAGATGATTTATATCATTTTAGTTTCGTCATGACTTAACGATAATAAAATGATATAAATCATCTTTCTACGTTTCTTACTTTTTGATTAAGGTGTAGAATTATTTTCATACAAATTTTCGCTTGACTAGTTTCTGAAATAAACGATTCAAATATGAGTACAATTTTTAAATTGTTTTGTATTATATGTTCTATAAATATAGTAGCATATTTCATTGAACCAAAATATTTATTTACCTTAAATTAAGCATATAACTAATGACGAAACTAAAATGATATAAATCATCTTTTTATGTTTCGTACTTTTTTTATTAAGGTGTAGAATTATTTTCATACAATTTTTATCTTGACTGGTTTCTGAAATAAACGATTCATTTATTAGTATTTATTAGAATATAAAAAGTATCGGTAATGGAGGCCATAGAAGTTTGTTGGATATTTTTTTCTGGGAGGAAAAATCTCCTCTATATCTTTTTTCATTACAATTGTATTGATATAAATTAGACTTTCTAACTGCTTTCTAGCTGGCTTACTATTGAAGAAACAATTTATGCACTCATGAGCAAAAAATGATCCAACTATAGCCCCGGTCACCCCTATATATCGGAGTGATGATTTTTCTTTTTAGATTATATTTTAAGATAGAAGAAATACAGAAAATAATGAAAAAGAGGTGACACCAATAGCCAAAAAGCGCAATGTTGCCACAAATAATCAATTCGTGGTCAAATGGTCAAATATGGCATTAAAATAACGTTAGAGTAACCAATTCGTGACCTTTGGTCATTTTGCGCTCCTTGGGTATCTATAATGCCTCTTTGCCTCTGAACTCCTAATTAGTAAATCAACCTTAAAGTTTCTTATGAAGCAGATTAGCAATTTGTGTTTATATTCTAAGCCATAAGCACCGCGTAGAATATAGTTATAAGAAATAATAGAAAATCTGTCTCAGGATTTGTATAATCAGAAGTGAAAATATCCTAAATTCATATATGCTTAAGTACCTATACTTATTTATGTTTTAATATTACCACAACCAGCCATTTAAATTGAAATATATTAATGTCTTGTCTAGTTTTATAATCATCAATATATCGTTAAGGTAATGGTTAGTGAATATATTAATATATTAATGCTATTATTTTTTGCTGGGTGCATAGAATCAGTTCTGAAATACTTTCTTATATTAAAAAAAGACTTTGGATAGAAAAACGAAATAAATATAAATAAACACTCAAATAAATAAAAAAATAAGTTTATAAAAATAAAATAATTTAGAACATAGAGCTAATTACATAGTCAAAGAAATAAATTGCGCCATTAAAAGTATACAATCAAAGCCATTTAGTTTTGACGATGTGAAGGTGCAGAAGCTGGCATCTCAGCGAATTCCTGTGATACTGGTTTAACATAAACAAGTCTTCTTGATGAAGGTGTACTTGAAACATAATAGGCGCGTGATTTTCCATCATCGCTAATCGGCGTTGAAGAGGTTGAACTTGAAACGTAATATTTGTTTGGTGAGTTATTTGAACGAGAATTTCCACCAGAATAATTTACGGTGCCATCGACATATTGAGCAGAAGGCGTACTGGACGAATAATATTTATTTTCTGCGTTGAAATTCGTGCGAGAATTTGAACCAGCATAATTTGCATTTCCATCAACATATTGAGCAGAAGGTGTACTGGAAGCATAGTTTTTATTTTCTGCGTTGTAATGGCGAGAATTTTCGTCGTCCTTATTAGCATTTCCGTCAACATACTTTGAAGAAGGTGTACTGGAAACGATATATATAGTTGGTGACTTGTAATTTTTACTAGCATATGAGGCAGCAGTGCTAGCACTGTCATCAACATATTGTGCAGAAGGTGTACTTGAAGCATAATATTTATTTTCCGAGTTTGAATTTTGACCAGCATTATTTGTATTATCATCAACATATTGTGCGGAAGGTGTACTGGAACCATAATATCCACCTTGTGAGTTATAACTTGCACCAGAATTTTCACCACCTTTATTAACATTATTATTAACATATTGTGCAGGAGCTGAGTTATAATTTGCAGGAGCATTTTCACCACTATGGTTATTAACGTATTGAGCAGAAGGCGAATTATAATTTGTATGAGAATTTCCATTAACGTATTGTCCATTGGGGGAGTTATAATTTTCACGAGAGTTTTCACCAGCGTTGTTAGCATTCCTATATTGAGCAGAAGGTAAGTTAAAGTTTTCAGCTGAATTTTCACCAGAGTAGTTTTCATCGCTGCCCTTGTAATATTTAGCCGAATTATTTGTATTGTTATCAGGTTTCTCAGGGACTTCAACTTCTTGAACAGTCACAATGTGCTTCGATACTACAATACGTCTAGTGTTTACATGCTCTGATGGAACTGAGTGTTCTGGAGCATGCGTTGCTGATATAACTCTAGCACGAACATTTCCAGCATCTTTATAAGTTCCATCTGAGTAACCAGCATGCGTGGAACCAACCTCTGTTACGCCACCATTACCCGTGTATAGATCAATAAGACGTTGTTGCTTATCAGTTGCTCCTTTTGAATTATTAGCTTGATTTTGGCTTGAAGCAGGAATAGATTCTATTTCCTCAGCGTAATTATTTCTTTCAGTTGGTGTTCCGCGCGATTTTGTTTGAACGTTAATTGAAGGCGATTGATATGGCATAGTGTATCGACTTCTGGGGAGTTCATGGAAAAATTGATCTGGTTGTTGTACGTGGTAATTACTTGGCCGTGGTACATCACCGCGTGGTGGAATTTCATGTAAATATTGATCCGCAACTGGATCAGTTGTTTCGAATGATGAATCAGTTTTGTTGTAAACGGGAGCATAATTATGTACAGCGGGTACTTCAGAATTATTATATATGGCATATATTATGTCTTGTGTGTTATTGAATTGCTGATTATTTCCAACATTAATCGAATCACCATTAGTTAATTCATATTCCTCGACTACAGCTATTGGAATTGGTGTTGTGGAACTAACATAAATATTTTGTTGTTTGGGAGTATGTGGTGAAAATGTTGTAGGATGATACTGATGAGTAGGTGGTTGAACATTATTTGATGGTGCAGGGCTATAAGCATTATTATTGTTGTGATTAGTATCATAATCTGGACAATTTTTACCAGTAAATGGATTTATTTCTGTACTTCCAGGGTAACTATTGTGATTATGGTTATGATTGTGATTTTGATGCTGACTGTGATGGTGATAACCTGGAGTAGACGGTGTAGCGTGTTGTGCGTTTTCATGAATTTCAACTGTATGTGACACTGGTGGATCAAGTTCAATTAAAGCACTGCCAGCTGGCCGAACAATGACTTTCTCCTCAATATCATAAAATTCTTTTTGAATAGCCGGACGACGTATTTGATATTTTCTAGTTTTAGTTCCTTCGGCAGAAGCATAATTTGTGTTTGCACCATTTTGTTGCTCAAAACTATATCCAGTATTTGACATGGATGGACCATTAGTATAATGCTGATTATGATTATGATATTGATGAACTCGATTTTGTGTTGGTCCTACTCTGTGTACATGATGAACTGTTGAAATTGCTGTAGAAACTGGTTGGCTAACATATGGCACAACATAATGTTGATTATGATGATTATTATTTAATCCAGCCAAATGAGAATAGTACTGCGGGGCACCATACACCTGACACATTCAATATGTTATTTAATTATATTAAGTTGTAGTAAATTTTACTTACTTGTCTGCTATATGATACAGGATACGTATTATGCTGATGATGATGACTCAGAGGAGCTGTTTGAACTGTATGTGTACTAGTGTACGGTGCTACTGTTACTAGATGTGGAGTGCTATATATTGGTGCTGAATAGAGGGCTGGTCTATGTGGTGCAATAGGTACATCGTAGCGGACAACTTCAGGATATTGCTGAAGATGTACTAGTGAACCAGCATTAACAATTTTAAATGCAATAGCAATTAAAATAAGATGTTTCATCTAATTTTAAATATATGTATATTATTTTTTTTTAGTGAAGAGAAAAAATAATTATTAAAAGAACACAGATTTAGCATTAAATGGAATTTTAATTGATTCTTATATTATTCATAATAAAATAAATGCGCCAATACGGATGATGGAAACCCTGCACAATAGTACAGATTTTATAGATTTTTTCTCTATCTGTCCCGTAGTAGAGCTTATACCCTATCGCGTAGGGCTTCCATATGACTCGTGACGCACTTATCCTATGTTTATTTAAACCTATTTCGAATTTAGAATGTTTCATTAAAATATCTACACAAAATAAATTAGTTTTGAAAAACATTTTCAAAAAATCACACATAATATTAATAAACATAACAATAAAATTGTTACAATTTAATATACAGAAATGATATTGACACAATTTTTATCTCATCAAAATTGCATTGATCCACTTTTAACAAAATATGAAAAAAAAAAAAAAAACAACAGAAAAAATAACAACAACAAATTTAATTACAATAAGAACAAGATGCACATTAGACATTCTAATACTAATTGTATATAAATAATTCAAATTAACATTTTTTTCTGTCTATTTAACATAATAAACTGGTAATAATTATTTATCAATTTGATTTTTTATTTACGATCTCACCTTTTTCTATATTAAATTATTGTCGATTTTAATAGTATTTAGATGTTTATAATCAAACGACGGATATCAATTCAACTGCACTAAACGAATAAAAATTGTTGAACGCATTACAACCTTTTATATAGAATTTTATCGTTTTACGCATGCTATTATTCATCAAAGACAAATATTATTCCTATTAAGTAGTTGTTTTTACCTAATATTGTAAAATATAAAATAAAAATATGTTCAATATTTTTTAAGGATCCCCACCACACACATCACATTTATTTATATCCCAGTACCTACAGAATGCATTTTTTTGTTTTTCGTTGAAATAAAAAAGAATAAAATATAATAGCAGAAATAACAACTGCATTTGTTATACCCTTACGTGTTTCAATTTAGGTAGAGGGCATTTTTTTTTTTTGCTGGTTGATTAGTAATCGCATACCAACTTGTCAGGTTTGCTATATTTCTTATGGGCACAGGTTTAAGTAGGTATGTTTTTAACACCTCATTTTCAATTATGTTTCATTGATGTACATTTACGTGAATATATTTGAATTGAAATAAAAAAAAATATATATATATATATGTTATACTTTAGAGATAAAATTTATTGCAGGGAAATAAATGATGTGTGTCACTGAATGGATGATTATTAGTAATTATGTATTTACCGAGGTATTTACAATATTATTTATTTATTTTTTTTAAGTGAAAAGTATTAACCGTGAATTATTTCATATTTTTCGAAAATAAATAAATTACTAGAGTTTAAAGAGATCGTACTCTTAGGCACTGTTCATCTCAAATCTTGTTATATGTAATATCTCTGTAAATATCAGTCGTATCTTAATTTTGAGTTGATCTACCCCCCCATTTACACTCCCTAAATAGGGGGGGGGGGGTAGAACAGCTCCAAATTACTATATGATTGATATTTCCAGAGATATTGCATATAATAAAATTTGAGAAAATTCTCTTAAAGCGTTACGTAATATATGCACAGCGCCTTACTCAAAATTCATATAACTAAAATGACCGAATGTTATTCTGTTTAACATTAACAATTAACCCCTTTTAATCGTAAGAGTATTGAAATGTTCTGACAATTTTTTGTTGATTACTTGAAAATGAAAAATGATATCAATAAATCTAAGCATTAATAGCAATATAATTGAATACTAGCGAATGATTTATGCCTCTGTTTTTGAATCGTTTACATTTATTCCTTGAAATAATTCTTTTTAATATTTTATGTAAGTATATTTTATATGATACATAAATTAGATAATATCTAGCAACTAAATTTTATGTTTTTAATCGAAAATATTTCATAATCTAATTGGTGGAATCATTTTGGTATACAAAGAAGTAGGCTAACTTCGTAGCTAACTATAGTTTTTTTTTAATTATTATGTTCTCTAATTTTCTTATTCAAAATATACAGAATTGTGATTTCTCATAATTAAAGAGGAAAAAAAAGTATATAACAAAAAATGTAATAAGTAAATAAAAAAAAAAAACACAAATAAATAAATAGCAACAAGTGCCAACTGGTTATATAAGCCGACCGGAGATTTCCAGTGGGGTTGGTCGGAATCGAGGGACCTTTTTTTTGCTCTCACATATTTTTTGTGGTCTCATAATTTTTGAGGGCGCGAGATCATTTTTCGGTGAGACTGGTAACTTCCTTGTTTGTCACTTATTGCATTAAATAAGAATTTATTTATTTACAATTTTAGATATTATTGGTTGAATCTATTTCTAATTAACCCAATTAAATTTTATTAATAACTCTATAATAATTGTGTGTTCAAAATGAATAATGATGTATTTTCTTATTAGATTTGGTTTTAAAGTATCATCACAACGATTACATTAAAAATAATTTAAAACACGAAGCAAAAGAAAATCATTTAAAAATGAAAATAATAACAATAATGAAAATAAAAACATTAAATTTTATTATAATTGCATTGTCACAATAAAATTTAAATGAAGATAAACTAATTACATAAAAATAACGATCGATGTACGATTTAAAATAATTTTTTGGTAAAACCAAAATTGCAACAGAAAAACTAGTGACACAAAAAATAAATAAATTACAATTTATTTATAATATATAGTATTGCCAAAAGCGCATCTTTTTGCATGAAATATTTAAAAAAAGATCTTCTTAAACAATAAAAATGATAATTTACATAATTATTCGTGATTAAAATTTGAATGTAAATGTAACACCAAGTAAGTTATGGAGAAAAAATATTGTTAGAAATAAGTTAAAATTTTGATTTGATTGGAATTTCGTTACAACATATTCAAAATTTAAATTAAAATGGTTTTGAATTGGAGAATTACTATATTTCTTTATAGTGTTCGGTAGTTTCCATAAAATTCAAAATTTTTGAAACATTTAAAAAATTAAAAAAGCATTTAATCTGAAATTTTATAAAATAGGAGTACATGTTTAAGAAATAAATATTATTTAAATTAATTTAAACAGTTTAATAATAATCTTTAATGCTTTACTCTGTTGCATTTGCATTTGGTCTCTTGTTTAATTTGTTTAATTGACCTTGAAAATAATGTAAATTTGTAAATTTAATATTTAATGAATTTTAATTTTTGAACCGTTACTTACGTAAAGTTTTAATTTATGTTATCAGATAAATTGAATAAATCGCACTGCCTATCAAATAAATTTGTCATTCGCAGCGCAAAATTACAGAGCTGGCTAAGCCTCTAATATTTTATATAATATTTTATAAATACGTGGTTCAAATTGCTTATGGTTGCCAAAAATAAGTTCATCGTAGTCGTTAAACTAAATTTCAAATGTAAAACCTAAAAAGAAAGACAGAAAGACCGTATAAAGTTATTATTCATGCACATTAACCGCGAAGAAATCCTGGATGCAATTCGTATTTTGGAAAACTTGAAAAATATACAATTTTTGCTCTTCATAGAGCATGGCTTTAATAATTCTAGAGTTGGCTGAAGCCCTACGAGGCTTAGTAAGTACAGTCCTGGATTTGAAATCTAATAATCCAAAAATTTGTAGTAAACTATAAATTATCAATATTTATTTGATAAAAAAAAAACTATTATTTCTATTTGTAACGAAAAAAAAATTAAACAATAAGAGTTTATTTTTATCATACCATCTAATATGTAAAAGATTGCCGAAATATCATAAGTTTCATTCACAAAAAAAATATATTTCTTATAGATCATTCACGCATTTGACAGAACAACCCATATAGTGCATGAGAGTAAGGGAATATGCATGCGTTAATCTATTTCATTTACACTTATGCACAATATGCATTGTAGTAATAAATCTGTCAAACGCGTGAATGATCTATATTATCAGTCATATAAAGTAAAAAGGATAAAACATAACTACGAGTATTTTTCACATCGCATCATACAAAATTTAACTTACGTCAATTATTTTCTATTGAGAGTTCTTGTTGCTTTAGAAATTCGGATTGGCATGTTTAGAGGAGTAAGACACTGGCCATAACGTGGCCCCTGATGCCAATTTTTTTGATTCCAAGATTTGTGACCCCCTTGAATTCATCACTTTGGCGACAATTTTTGGAAAAATTCTTAATGATTCCAAAATTGTACCCAACGATACCAAATTATTCCAAGGCCTGTGACCCCTGATTCCCAACTACTGTCCTACCCCTCGGTATATGTTTCACCCTTAAGTAAACTATGAAAAAATAAAATCAATCCACTCTAATAAACAATAATTGAAAATCTGGAATAATCCTTCACACACTAAAACTTGCACCGGAAAATTTTAGATCGAATCCATTCATAATTATAAATATATATAAATAATATTTATTTATATTGTTATTGTAACATTTTTTTCTTAGTACATATATTTGTTTCTATCCAAAATTGAATTGTAATATTTCAAACTTGTTTTCGTTCGGTCGGTCGGTTTGCCTTACCTATTTTGTGAATGAAAAAAAATAAATATATATATATTTTCACACATTGTTGTTATACTAGGCTGAACTTTAGCTATTTTGAATTTGATGTGTGATGTACAACGAGAAAAATTTGTGAAAATAATGATGCGCTCATACCATTTTTGTACGTTTCAATGTTAAACATTAATCGTAGCTCACTCTAGATTCCTTACTTTGTAATTGACACCATTTTTTTTTTTTTTTTTAGAAAAATTATAAATTAATCGATTTTATTTTTTCTTTAATTTGAAACTGAAAACATTGTGATTGGGATTATTTGAATATTTTACGATTTCTCAAATAATTGAGTTTGTTTTCATTTATTTAAATATTGAAATTTATGTAAAGAATTCAATTAAATTTCTCGAAATATCCAATTTTTTTTTGGCAGATAATGATTGAGCGAAAATTTCTAATTGAACTAATACGAGTTAAATTTGTGCTTGTGTGTAGGGATGCACCGGAACGCAGTATGGCAGGATTTTACTGTCATACTGGTACTGCCTGTTACTGTTCCTGCTACTGTTGTATTTCGTATTTACTTTCGGCAGTATTTTTTTTTATTTAAAAAAAGTAAAACAACATATGTGTAATTGTGTAATCATTTTGCG
>JAABKK020021797.1:0-18192 GCA_011634745.2 Catotricha subobsoleta | reverse complement strand
CCAGCATTAATAACATATGATTTTGAACCATACATCACAGCATTAGAATTTGAATAAAATTAATCTGTTATAAGTAAGTGAAATGCATTTCGAACACGTTTGTTTTATCTTTTGTGAATTAAAAAAAATGTAATGTGATGCTTTTACAGAGAAAAAAAACACAACAAAAATCTAAGTGCCTTTATTTTATTTGATATTTTTTTTTTATTATTATGGTCTGTTCCTTTTCATTGAAATACGCTTATTAATTAAATTTCCTCTAAATATTAATACGTACGAACAAAAACATTAAATATAAATTTATAGGAATAGCGCTGTAGCTTTTAAAAGTTTTAAAATGTGGAAATAAATATTATAAAATAGAAAAAAAAAACTATTACTAGAACTTACATAAAAATGGAAATTGTGAGAAAAATTTCTTAAAAAATGTTGCAAACAAAAATATAAAAATAATTTCGTTACTCATTCGATTAAATCAAAACTGTAGAAGCATCTAAAATTATTAACGATAAAATTAAAATTTAATCTACCAATTATTATTAAATATAATTTGTCACAATGATATCTATAATATTCTATATGAGCACAAAAAACACATTTATGTATCTAATCAAAATATAATAAAAACATGTTTCAATTCATTGTTTTGTATATCACGCCAAGATATCCATAGTTACTTACAGCTTATATTTACAGAAAAAAATAATTAAAATTTAAAGTAAAGAAATAAAGAAATTGCAATAATAATTACTAAATATATTGATTTTATATACCTACTCATTATAGCGTTATCATGTCTCGCCCTGTATCTCAACTAAGCCATAGGACTCGTTCATAAAAAATGTCTAACCTCTAGGGGTAGGGGTTTAAAATTCCTCAAACGTGAATAAATTGGGGGGGGGGCGTTAAAATGATCTTGGACGTTCTTTAAATAGAAAAATTTAAAATACTCGGAAATAATAAGTCAATAACTGCGGACGTCTTATATGACCATACCCATAGATAAAACGTTAATTAACTACGTAAGTAAGCTTTATTGATAAATAACTAGAAAAATTCCATTAATCTTAATTTAAGCCGAAACTTTAATTTAATATATGTAGTTGTATATATAATATATATAATATAGTCTATGTATTTGTTAATTCGTGATGCAAACATTTTTGTGAGATATATGAATATATTATAAGTTCAACTAGTTGTTCGTTGTGAGTTAAAATGTAAACATTCTATGAGAAGGATTATAATGGAAAATATATTAACTAAATATATTCATCAAACAAATTGCTGTTCTAAAAAATGTTGTGGACAAGAATTTAAAAGTTAAAATGAAACAGCTTTGAACTGAACAATCAAAAAAACCATTATTTATTTGTTTATTTATTCTTGTTGTATCACAAGTTTTAATTGCTATTTTTTGTATAATAAATCGTAAAACTGTTATAAACAAGTTCATCGGCAAACGACGCGAAAAAAAAACATTTCTTAAATTAACTCAATCGAAAATGTATAATAGTAAAATGAAATGGTAAAAACTATGATATTACATAGTAAAATAATTTTTACTTTCAAAAAAGTCGCAGAATTTTTAAATAATTATTGCTTGTTATTTATCATTCTTTCATTTTGTAATTTTTAATAATGAATTTTTGAATCCATATTTATGAATTGATCTGGAAGAAGACATTTTGTTGCGTGATAAAGCTAAATATTTAGTTCATAATAAAAGCAATAGTTTATTGTCTATCACGAGGAGTCAAAATCGATTCAAAGTCCATTCTTGCTTGTTTTAAATAGAATTACTTATATATTAAATCAAAACTAGTTATATTTGCAGCAAAACAAAAATACCCAAAAGTTTTACGATATTTATCATATTAAAAAATCAAAAAAATCAGGTTATTATTAATTATCATTACGGCTTTAATTAGAAAACAAACTAAATTCAAATTATTTAGATTATTTATTCAGGACCAATAAAATTTCTAACTTTCGATTTCATTATATGTACAGTTAACGCAAAATTGCGTGTATTGTAAATAGAAGAATAAAATCGTCTCCATGCTGTTAACGCTCAAGCTCAACTACATGCTAACCATACAAAAGATTCATACGCGTACATATATATACAATATACATGCATACGCTTTTGTTTTTTGGGGGAAGGGTTAAATTTGAAAAACTTGAAAAAGACACTTATTCACCCAAAAACACAACGTAAGTATTTTGAAATCTGAAAAAAATACAAATTTCTGTACAAAAAACTTAAAAAACATACTATTTTGAACAACATATTCATAATATATATAATATATATTTATATATATATTATGGTGAATCGATTTTTTTTTCATACCTTCTACCATAGTTTTCTGAGTTGCATTTTATTTTTTGATCAACGTCCTAAAAGAATTTTGAAAACAAATGCGATCTTCGATGTGCTGTAGCGACTCACAAGGCAGAACTTCGAGGTTTTTTTTATACATGAAAAATTATCCACAGAGGTTAAATAAAAAACTCGAGGTGCAAAAAAAATCTCGAGGTTAGCACGTTAATCAGAAGACAAAATACAACTCAGAAAACAATATAGTAGAAGGTATGAAAAAAAAAATCTATCCACCCTATATATAAATATACAATGGATACAATGGATTTGAACTTGTTCAGTGCGTTGCTGTGTACACACTATCTCGCAATTTATTGATTAGCATAATATTGTGTAAATCGCAGGTGTGTACTGAGTTGGGCTACGTATTTTAATACAAATGGACAATATATTTTATGGTAGGTCTGTATTCGGAACCAGAAATATTTCTGCCGTCGTTATTGATATTGTAAAAGCATATATTTGGATTAGATCGTACATCTAATTTTGATTTATAGAAGATCATTCGCTTATGGAACATGAACAAATAATAAACATGATACATTAATATAAATTTATTGTAATTCATACCACTTCTAAACCCCTCTAAAACCCTCATTCAGCAACAGATTCGAAATTGATGTTCATTTTAATTAATCTCTTAATAATCTTCATATAATTATATAAATAATTATGATTAAAGAAAAATAATATCAATTTCAAAATAAACTACTTTTTTTTTTGATAGCAATTAAACTGTTAGGATAATCAATAACTAATTAAATTTTATTATTCTATAAACAGTACTCAAACTATTTAATTATTTCGTCTTATATTAATTTCATACTTACTTTTAGCTGCAATTAAAAATTTGTGCTTTAGTGAAACGTGGTAGAGATATGTCACCTTTGTGAAAATAGAAAAAGGTACAAATAGCACATAAATTATAAAGATAGAATTTTCATAAATATAAAGGCACGTTAGCATAAATAACCAAATGTTTTTCTATAATTATTGGAGATAATTAAACACCATATAATTTTATGTTATAAATAAAGATTAGTTTTAATTGTTAATGCCTTATGTCTTATTTATTTTTTTATTTTTATTTTTAATTTTGCTGCTGGACTTTATATTACTTACTTTCTTAGATTCAAAAGCATATTTAATTTAAAAATTGTTAAAAACTTTTTATACTTAAAATTAGAGAGCGAGAGAAAATACGTAGGATACAAATTTCAAAGTAAAATGATAGTTTTTTCTTAAAAAATGAAATATATACATATATATAAATATAAAATATATCTAATACATATATAGGTTTATATATTTATATATATAGTATGTAGAAAAAGAAATCACTAAAATATATAGTTACTTGTTTTATTAAATATTAACAAAACTAACACGCACTTAATATATGAACGTCTCTCATTGAGAAAAGTTCTATGCAAGAAATTTTCCAAAACAAAAACGTCAAATACAATAATGCTCACACACTTTTTATCCTTATATTCAACAAATGAATTTGTTTTATTTTTTTTATTTATTATGTTTGTTCGAGCAAGACCATTCCATTTAAATTATATATGTATACTTAAACACCATAAAAGCTGTTAATAATTCAATATTCTTTTACGATTTAATTATAATTTATCGTTTACGCTTACACATAAAACTTTTAAGAAATAAAACTGTAAGAAATATTTAAGTTTCTTCAATACTTATATTATTTACATACATTTCAATTACCACTGCATGCATTCAATACGAACTATCAACTGATGATGGGTGCGATGATGAAAATAAAATTTGATGTTGAAAACAACCACCATCCAACTACAATATAATAAAATTTTAGTTGAGGGTTAGTTGTTAAACCATACATAGTATATACAAAATAACATAGCGCCAAGGTGATACATTGTATAATATAAAATCAAAATTATACACACAAAAATAAATGTTCCACCATTCGGTACATAACCTACATTATTGCAAAACCATTTTTTTTTTCGCGCAATGTTTATGTTCTTGAAGAGCATAATCACAGCCGAATTAATTTCGATAAATGCCAATAGGAACTCGTAACAAAAATATTTTATATAGGTCTATTGACGTGGTTGAAATATCAGTCGCAGTAGAATATCATACATACATTCTTACCAAATTTGTTTAAAAAATATATTCGTGTTTTCTTTTACGGGGCTTAGGATTATGGAAATTGTAAGAAATTTTCCTATTTACAACCAGTTTTTATTAACTATTGCATCCGTCGGTCTAGATACTGTTTTCTAACTAAGCGGCAGTAATACTACCGCAGTATACGCACCAAGGGCGCTTGTACGGCTTTTATTTTGTATTAAAGCGCAATCTATAAAAATCGGTTGAGATATGCATGGTAAATAAATGTTGGTCCAAAAAAAAACCCTTAGTCATTTGACTTTTGTATGTAGTTCATTTATATCAAAATTTTCAATATATGTAAAGCTACCAATGGCTTACTATTCTCTGGTGGTTGTTGTTTGAATGTTATATTATAAGAGTGAGCACAACCACCATCCCATAGATGTTTTTGTCGGTGACATTGGGTCTTTCATTGGGTTGGAAATGAAGGGTAAATAATACAGAGAAGGCAGTGGACATACATAATAATATTAATGCAATATAAACTGATAACAAAAAGTTGGTAAATATTAAAATTTCATTGCTTAAAATTAGCTTACACTTCGTTTTTTATTGGTTTTGTTTAAATTGGTATATTTTAAACTGTGTAAAAAGCATTACTTAAGAAAATTTGGTTAACATAGGTAGCTATACTTAAAATAGTATACATATAGTTAATGCCTGAAACGGAAACCGTATGTTTTAGTAAACCTAATTCTTAAAAAGGTTAAAAAAAAGTTAATATAAATTATTCTGTCGGCTGTAAATTTGTGTTAACTTAGCGCATGCCAAAATGTAAACGAGAAAAAATATAAACGACTGTATGTTCAAAAAAAAATTCATGGATAAATTTAATTATCAAACCGACTAAAAATATCATAATTTAAGTGAAACTAAATTTATTCGTATACACTAATAATAATGTTCCACCGTCAATGCTTTTTTATTTCAAATGTATTTATTCGATGTGCAATGAAAATCTAGTAAACTCATTTGTATTCTAAAGAGAGACAGGAGAAAGGATCGTAGGGTGATATAGCAATAAATATTGTATGTACGACATACATGGTACGTAACGTTCCGGTGTGTATTCCATATTTATTCATATGCTATGCACACTTGTATGCACATTATTGGAAGCAACGTACCTATATGTAACTGGTACACAAAACCCCTATGATCCACATAAAACATCTATATAACAATTCCATCTTAATCGTTATTGATCTGATGTAAAACTCCCCCTGTTTCTTTATGTATTATTCTGTTTCTGTATACTTTTTACTAGTTCGACACAAATTTGACAATAAACATATAAATAGATATTTAGAGTAGAAATTTAAATAGAAAATTACAATAATAGGTGATAAAAGATAATGATTGAGCGTTAACTGAATATTTGTATCGTTGAAATGTGGTACAGGAAAATAATTTTTATATTTTAAAACAGCATGTTTGAAACATTATAAACATTGAATTATTTATTTTCTATGTGTGTATTTACTTCCGCTTGATAAACGTTTTTTTTTACATTTTCTAATAATATATCGATATAGCACAAGCCTCGTTAAAGCTATGTGAAATGTTATTGAAATTTTCATGTTCCTTGCAGTTTTTCTTCTAAATTAGAGAAGTATGCGTATTGATATTTTCACTTGGCCCTACGTATAGAAAATGTACGACATATTCTTTGCTATAAAACTAATGTCACTTAGAATCCAGGTTCGATTTTAGATCAATTTATAGTGTAGGCATTATGCAGTTGTTGACAAAATTTACATCGTCACTCTCATAGAAATCGAAAAACTCATCGATTTTGTTTCACAGTTTTTCTCTGACGCCGTAGCCTATGTAGCCTCTATGCCTAAAACCGGTGCAGTTGGAATCAGTTGGTGTTAATAGTCGATAACGATTTACATTACGACTATTCAACCAAAATCAATTGCAATCACTTTAAAAAAAATCGCGAAAGCGCCTATAATGTATAAAAAAAAATCGAAATAAGAGAGATTAAAACAGGTAAAATTGTACCTGCATTAAGATTTATTGTCTGAAGAATGTTTTCTGCATTTGAAAAGCTATAAATTAAAATGAATTCAACATTTAAGTTAAAATGTATTTAATTAAAACTATAACTAATTGTATATATTAAAAAAGATAATTTATTTAAAATTTTCGATTAGATTGCGTGTTAAAAATGCCACATCGATAGGTTAACTTCAAAAACAATTACCCCCACATTTTTTTCGAGAATAACGTAAAAGATGGGAAAAGATGCATGATATCATGAGACGTTGAGTTAGAACCGGAAATGATTATTATTTTCTCTTTAAACACAATATTTATAGAAATGTCATAAAGTTTTTTGTCCCTCCTGAATTTTTTTGTCAATGTGGGTTCCTATTTGAAGTTAAGCAATCTATATACATATTGTGTATTTATCAAATGGATCATAATTTCATTAATGTTCATTAGTGTTCGTATTTTTACAAATTTATAAAATGGCCCTTAATCCGTGGGTTATAAGAAAGATCGTAAACGAGCTTTGTCGACGAAGTTCGTGTTAGATATATTGAAACATTTGTTAAACTCAGGGTTACAGGTTTAGCGAGAGCATGAGCACAAAGTGACTCGTCTCAAAAAATATATTTTTATTTCGCGAGGACTTTACTCACACTCAAAGAACTATCCTCAAATTACCAAAACAAAAATAATCAAAAAAATGTACGTTAATACAAACTATTTATTTTATTATAGCTCGAAGAAAAATTGACAAAATAAATTGAATAACAAATAATCTAGAAAAAATAACAAAATATGAATTTTGTCAATCGTCATCAATAATTCGAATGTAAATAAATAAATAAATAATTAATTAAATAATTAATTAAATAAACAAATAAAATCAAAATTAAGGTAAATTTGTCAAAAAATTTGGATTTTTTATAACTTATATCATTTTAAAATTTTATGTGCGAAAATCCACCAAGTATGTTGCGTGTAACATATAAGGTATAAATATGCTATGAAAGATCCAAGATATACCTTGTTATAGTTTGAATTTTATGTTAAAATCTTTTTCACAAGGGTACAAACCACTGATTCTGTAAGTTTTAGATTCTATTGTCAGTGTTACACTTTATTATAAGTATTGTATTTTTCGATATTTTGTAACTAGACTTAAGTCTAATATATTTAGGTTTCTGAAACCATGCTGTTATATATTTTTTTTTAATTTTCGCTTTATGTTACACTAGTTCATATTACGCTCCAGTTTTAACGACTTACAATAATACAAAACAATAAAATGCAAATTGCAGGTACAATATATTTTCTTTTGTAATTTGCTGACAATACTGAAATGTACACACGCGAAGTTCTAAAATTATAAATAAAATGCAGAACTGTATAAACTATTTATATGTATAGTAAATAATTCAAAGAAACAGAAAACGATATTTTTTTTGCGGATTTTTTTTTATTATACAGTTTTTGCCTAAATATTGGTTGAAATAAGTTCAAAAAAAATGTATAAAGTACTCACTAGAAATACTTCAAATAGAAAAAAAAAATATTCTTAAATTACAGACATGTCAATAATTTCATCACCCTCAAATTCTAAGTCATCGGGTGTATCATTTAAGTTTATTGCATCTCCGTCAAAACTATTAAAAAATAAAAAATATTTTAAGTTATATATAAAATGAGTGTTACATGATTTCTTACCGCAATCTAATTTTATCAGGGTCACATTTTAGTTCCTCAGCACATCTGAATACCAGTATTTTCAGTTTTTGTGTTTTTTCAATCGTCATCGATAAAGGTTTTTTCCATTTATCTGATTGAATTTTTAATTGGATCGACGCTTTACATTTAGCAACTGAAGTCTGCGGCATTTTAAATGAACTACTAATTGCACGTGCATCTGCAAGAAATATTAATTAGCTATTCAATCATGAACAACCGAATTTAATGTGCCAGTCACATCATCCGGAATGATTTCAAATAACTTTTGAATAAAGCTTTCATTATATTCGTTACATTATGCAAGGAAAGCCATGATTTGGATAGAATTTGAAATATTTTATATGGGAAATATGACAAAATCTAACCAAATCGTTGCGAAACTCAACAAATATAATGGAATCGTAATACTTCGAACTTATTTACACAAAAATATTTGCAAAACTAATTCTTCATTAACCAGAAAAATTTAATTAAATCATTCGGGTGATGCCATAGACGCGAATATAATCTGTTAAGATAAAACATACCGATTACCATTCCTGGCACATATCCAATTATATCTGGTGTTGAGTTTAGGCCCAATATTTTTTCTTTAAATGTCAGTAAAATACATTCGGGTATAATAGATTTCTTTAAAGCTAATTGCTGTATTAACTCAGAGAATTTTTGGTGCTAGAAATTTATAATAATATCAATTCATTATTTATCAATTTTTAATTTAGTTTCAAGTTATCTCACAAAAAAATAGTTCTAAACCTCTTTTTTCTAAGATAACATTGATTGCCTAATTACTTACACGTCTATGAACAAATTCTTCTATTTTGGACAAATAATTAACTTTAATTTTTATTTCTGAATTTTCAGAATTTAATGATAAGCCCGTTTCGTCTATTGAATTGTTTTGTCGAATTTCACTTAACTCTTCATCTGAATCTAAATTTATTGTTCCCGGAATATGTAAAAGTGGACTTGAAACTAAATCAATTAAATTTTCATCGTCAATTACATTTTGTCTTCTTCTGAGTGCGCGCAGAGAAGCTTAAATGAGCAAAAAGAAAAAATATGTTTATATTTCAAAATGTAATTTGGATCATATATTATTGAACTTTTACGTGCAGCTGTTCCTTTACGCTTTTTTCTAGATCCTAATTTCATAGCATCGCTAGATTCTTTCATCACTGTTAACTTTCGTCGACTGCTACGTCTTGATGTCGATGTTGAAGCATTATCAGATTCCCGTACCATCTCCTCATTTTTTTTCGCTATTTCCTCTGTTCAATAAAAAAAACACATAGAGATACTTAAAATGGAATATAAATTGCAATTAAAATAAACCTTTCAACTTTTCCAAGCGTTTATTTGCTGTCTTTTGGCCTCTGCCGGGAGCAAAAGTACTATTCTTTTCTTGAGGTGCTTCATCGAAATTAAAATTGTCTAAATTCTGTAAACCTGCGGTCTCTTCAGAAACTTTTTTTTTTCTTTTGCTTTGGCGATTGTTATTCGTGCCATTCAGTTGTTCAAGTGAATCAAAATTATTTTCATCAACAGAAACTATTAAAGAATCCAGCGCATCATTTTTACCTGCGTTTGTATCTAGACACCAAAAGAAAGTTATTAAATTTATTTCATTGGCTAAAAGAGTTGATTGATGAATTTATAGTTTTAACTAATAAATACCGTTAATAAAATTGTCAATGTTGCTGAATAGATCCATTTTTATTATATGTGTTCGCTTGACCCACTGGATTCTTTCTCGAGGTTCTGCGTTGCACGGTTAAAGTAATATTTCTGAAAATATTTAAAACGAAAACCGCTGAATAATACCAAGCTTACTCATCGATTTTAAAACAATAAATAGTATTTTAATACTTTCTTACAGAATCAGAAATAAAAATTTAAAATATTATCAATAATGCCAAAGAAACCGCTTTTAAAAACAATGCACATAATTTATTATGCTTTATGTTTTGATTGAGCTCAGACAGTTTTCACTAAAAATTTTAGAACATAAGTGACATTTCGATCAATTTTTACGTTCAATGTCTTATTAGCTAATATTGGTAAAGTCGCTCAAATAAAACTAAAACTTGTTTGCACGGCATTACGACAGTACGTATTTTGTAACTTCGGTATTGATACTAACGCTGAAACTACAATGGCCGTGTTGAATTTCATAAATTTCATAAATGTCAATTTTCCATTGTATTTTTGTAAACATACACATAAAAACTACATAAAAATACAAATGAATTTGACATTCATGAAATTTACAAAACTCAGCGCGGCCATTGTAGTTTGCATGTAACAAAAAAGAAGTGACGATGGTATCGATATTATTGATATCGTCGGTCATTTCTTCAAGCCACACATTTTTCAGTACATATTACAAAGAGGAAAAAACATCCACGTACAAGAAGATACCTGCGTGACAATATACAATGCTGTTGAGCCGATAAATTTGAGATTTTCAATTATTTTTGTTTCATTTTAGGAGCTTTATATTTGCCTGAATATTCAGTAGGGCCACTCACCAATCTTGAGAATATTCAGTAATCCTATAAAATTGCGGTTCTTCCCTGGCTGTTCTATTTAACACTTTAATGATTATGCTCACTTAAACGTTAAGTGAAAAATGTATGTTTTTCTTTTCACATATAAAAAGATATTGTAATTTTGATAATAGGCAAAAAGATTTTCATTCTAAGTAAAAATACCTATATTTCATTATTTATATGTTTCTGAATGATTATGCCGTGCATTTGTAGGCGCATACAATTAATTTTTCTATTAGCGCAAAGAGAGAAACCTATATCGTCAATATCTTTACTCTAAGGGCCATTTTATCTATCGTGGTTTAACTTTAAACTGAGTTTAAACTGCCGATTTTGGTGGTTTAAACTGAGTTTACCATTTAATAATATCCCATTTTGTAATGCACATACTCCACACAAGTTTCTACGATCTTGACTTGAAAAATTGTGAATTCAGTTATTTTTTGTTTCACCTACTTGCACATATTCTATAGTATAGCTTTGAAAGTCTCCATATGGAAATATCTTTTGTATCGATTCGATACAATTATACAATTGGAGAATTGCTCATTTTGAATTTTATTATTTTACTAAAACTATAAAATATATTAATGACGTATGCTCAAATAAAAATTGAGAAGTATTTCATTTGTTAACAGGTGTCCCTGTTTTATTTACTACTTTACTTATTACTTCTTGTTTTGTTATCTTAGATTCATTTTCTATTTTCAATCTTTTATAAAATGGTAAATAGTCAATTATAATTTTACATTATAGAACAGTAAATTACATTTTTCTTTAAAATGATTTTTGTTTTCTTTATTATTAGGCCCGCTACTTTAAAGAACAAGATATTGACGGTGAGTGCAATGTATTATAAAACTAAAAAAATAAATTTGGCAAGCAAAAATAAAAATCAATTAAGCAAAATATAATAATTCAGCAGATAATTGAGATATGGTCGAAATTATATTGTTCATTCATTTTTACATAAATTTTATTTAAATAGTTATATCTTTTGTAATATTTGATTTTTTTCTTTAATAGAATTTCGTGAATGTTTCTATCTCTTTGCAAGATCTGGTCAAATAACCTGTTTAGATGAGTTAACTGTTATCATGCGATCATTGGGTCTATCGCCAACAATAAAAGAACTAACTAGATATTTGCGCAAGAAAAATGGAAAAATGAGTTTTGCAGATTTCCTTGATGTTATGCATCAACATTCTAAAGTTGAAAATCTTCCGGACGAAGTGGTAGCAGCATTTAAAGCGGCTGATACACAAGGCAAAGGAAATATTCCGGCAAAGCAATTACGCCATTTATTGCAAAATTGGGGTGAGGGATTGTCAGTTCGCGAGGTAGATAATATATTTCGTGAGGCCAATGTTACTAATAATGGAACGGTTCGTTATAGTGATTTCGTAAAAATTGCATGCGCACCAGTTCCTGATTACTACTAAATAGTATTATCTTCTAGATAGAAAGGATGCAGGCCGATGTTAATTCTAAAGATTAGTAAAACATAATGAATATTTTTCAGAGGTTTAATTAAAACAATTTTTACCTTATTATAATTATATTATTATTTTATTATTATTAGTATTTTTAATTTTATTTTTATTATGTTTATTATAATATTATTATTTTTTTTTGATGGCAAAGCCATTTTCTTGATATTTTTTTTTAAATAATCGTAATTGTGTTAATATATTTTTTCGCTACATTTATCTTATTTTTTTTTTAGAAAAAATTGATGTGTAAAATTCCTTATTATTAATACTAATTAATAGTTAATATTTGTTGTGAAAAAATCTAAGCAACTATTTTATGCAATAACAGTGATTTGTCATTAATTTATTATCAGTTATTTGAATGGATTCAATACGCTCAGCGTTATATTTAAGTCCGAATACTAATTTATTTATGAAAACAGAATTCGTTATTCAAATATAATAAATCCAATAGCAATATTAATGACAATTCACCGTATCAAATAACGAAAAACAAAATATACATTTCATCACTAACACTATCCTAATTAATATTCATAATTCATTTAATAACTTTATTTGTTTTTTTTTTTCAAATTTGTTCTACTGAATATTTCGCTGTATTAAAATTATTAAAATTGAAATTTTTAATCACTGGATTTTTATTAATTATTAGTTTTAATTTTAATTTTTATGATTCAATATTAATTTTATTGCAACCCTTGGAAACTGATGTTTCTCGGTGAAATCTATTTTATAAACATTATTAAATATTGTCATAGTTCTATTTCTACTTCTATTTTTATTTATTTCTATCAATTATTATATAAATTAATTAATTTTCTGGAATCGCAGATTATTTATGTTTTTAGTGTATTAATAATTAATTTATTATACTTAATATGCCTAATTTCATAGAAACCGCTTGGTTTTTTTCTGCTTTTCCATTTGTTTTCATCATAAAGCACTGTATTCTAATTAATTTGAAAAATGTTTAATTAATGTTTTTTTTTTTTTGTGATTTTTTTATTTGATTCTTGAATTTTACAAAAACGAAACTTAGCCGATGATATTAAATTTCACGAAAAAAATTGATACTAGATTGAATTTAATATTCATTCTTCGACTAATATGCCATGCCCATCAATTCAAATTAAATCACACTTCATGTGAAACTTATCAATTTTTTTTGTAAATTTCATTAATAAGTGGCTGATAGCTATGAATTTTATGATATTTATCTTTGACATCTAAACTATTTGAAATATATTTAATGCTGCTAAATATGAGATACAACGTTTTTTCTGCATATTATTATAAAATACCCGAATTCTATTTTACAACTTTATTGATTTTGATGATCGCTTTCTTTTGGCGGCATTCTTTATTCGAATGATGATGCTTTTTATTACAGAATTGTATTTGAATTTGTATTTTGTCTACTTCGCACCAATAAATTATAGCTTATATCATTTTATACACATGATTTTATATTACAGCATTTTGTATTTTTGATTGCAAAGCACGTAAAATTGACTATACAAACTGTACGTTGTACGTTGTACATCTCGAGTAAATATATAATACATTTTGTACTATGTTTGGTATCATATCTTTATATTAGATATATTGTAAAATATGAACTATTGTATATGCATATTGTATATATAGCTATATACCATTCAAAACTTGTATCTCAATACAGTCTGTAAGGTGATTGAATGAAAAGATGTTGTAATATATTAAATATTTATTATGATTAGTAAATAAGAAGCAGGCGGCATATTATTATTTTAATAAGATTACAATGTTTGTTGTAAGTTGAGTGATATAGAATTTATTATTGAATTGTATGAAATGACTACAGCTTTCTCATCGCATAATAAATGGATAAACTAATATTTTATTCACCAAGTCTATATATTGTTTCAATTTTTTTTTTTTTTTAAAGCCGACATTTAAAATGGTTTGTTTCTTATCTGAATATTTGCTTATGATACGAGATTGAGCATTAAAATTTAATTGAGAATTTTTATTGGAATTATGTTTATTTAAAAAGTTTTTTTTTTCTTTTATGTTGGTTTGTAATGATTTCTTCTAGGACAATTTTCACAAATTTTCGTCTAAGGTAATTTTTTGGGTGCACGTCGTTTCTTAAAACCACCCATTTGTTTGAGTAATTGTGAGTTTTCATCATCGTGATCGATATGTGGATCCCATAAACGAAGTCGTTTTGGTATATAAATAAGGCCAATCAACGTGATTGCTGGAAAATAAATAAATCAAAATTATTAATATTTAATATATTTTTGTTATCTGTAAGAAATTGACTAAAATTATTTTTTTATTGCGTAAGCTTACAATTAAGTACACACGGAAATATTACATAAAATGTCAATGTACTAGAGCGGAAATACAAGGCTTCAGTTAAATACAGCACCATTGTTAGGGCCAATGAACAACCTCCCATACTAACAACCCTTTAAAATAAAATTATATTAAACATTTATTAATAAATAATAAAATTCATATAAATTATATTAAACTTACGGTTTGTAATGTATATACAATGTGCAGTGTACTAAGGCAAATGCTTTTAGAATACAATACATTCCAATTATTCTTGAAATGGTGTAATCACCTGTTTAAAATAAAATAAAAAAAGAATACAATTTGAATTAAGCGGTAATAGATAGAAATAAGTTAATATCTCTAGAAAAACGAAATCAAAACCAAAAAATAAGTAAAATATATAATCTATCTATTGTTGTTAGCAATTTATGTTATTCAAAAATTTCGTAGCAAGCATTTTTGGCAAAACATTTTGAAGCAATAGAAAATACTCTTAATTTTCATTTAAAGAACGTGAAAGAGTATACTTGAATGATTCGCACGTCAGATTCGTCACAGATAAATTAAAGGGTATCTTATGTATTCATCTCAATGTTGATCATAAAAAAAATTCTGGAACGATCTGATTGAGATAGCATTAAATTTATCGTTAAAAGGTCTAGTGGCAGAATTATCTTGCTGAGATAATAGATTCCAAAAAATCATCAAAAATATAATTAATTTTTCCGGCCAAACAATTCCGTCTGGGAACTTTTACACGAAGCCTTTCACTTTCTGGCGGTTTAATCAAGACATATTTTCAAATAATTGTGTTATTCATATATTTGTAGGGAAGTTAAAAGAAATCAACTTGTTAACTCAAAACACTGTACATTGGCTTAAGAAATCAAAATTAAATATTTAAAAATGAATTGTATCACTTATTTTATTTATATTTTAATGTCATTATAATATCTAATTTTTAGACCAACAAACTGAATCCCATAACTTCATAATTAATTTTTTTAAAACAGTACACTTCGTTTTGCACTTAAAATGTCTTTTATTGTGAGTAGAGGTATAAAATTACATTAAAGTGAAACCATGCGATAGCAAATCTCATCTCGTACAAACCGTCAATTCTATATTAATATTATTTTCTCTTTAGTAATAATTCAGACCATTACGGAAATTATATCTTTTATCTGAAAATTCTGTTTTTTCTTACTTTCATTTTAAATGCTATATGTATTATTAATCATATACATTTCATCTTTTGTAAAAACATCGATATTTCGTATTTATGTTTGTATAAGTAAATCGTAATGAACTCTAAAAAGTTCAATAAAATTGATTAAATATCAACAAAAATATGAAGAAAATGAAAGGAAATAAAAAAGAAGAAGATGTTTTTGTTGTTCTTGTTGATTTTATTGAAATATGAAGCTTTTGTAATCAATCATTTGTCATTTGTTGATGCTTCATAAGTATAATACTTATTGTATGTTGTATCCTTTTAGCTATTTTTCTTTCCCATCAAACGGAAGTTTCAATCACAAATAGTTTTTATTTTTTTTTATTTCCGACAACGCATCAATATTCTGATGATGAAGTTAGTAAGTTATTCACATTTTTTACGATATTGAATAAATTGCAGTGTAATGCTATGTAGTTCGGTAATAATTTTATTTTTCACATCTTATTATTAATTAAATAATATCAACATTATATCAAAAATGAAAATCAATTAAAATAATGCGAATTGAAGTTATTTTCATGTGCGTTAATCGTGAGTTGTAGATTGAAAATCAGTTTTGCCTATTCCGTCAGTATAACTATTTGTATTTGTTATTTAATGAATGAAAGAGAAGCTCTTTGTAATTATAATTGAAAGCTTTCACGACGTATTTTATATAAAATACTGCCGGCTTCTTTGAGGATCATATTTCACTCAGTATTTGTTTTCTCATTAATTATTTCAAACCATTAAAAATATAAAATCTACCCCTGTAAGTAAACTTGTTTTTTTTTTTTTTTATACTTAATAGTATGACGTTTTTATACATATTTATTGGAAAAATATCAAAAATTATTAATAACAAAAAATATAATTAAAACCAAATAACAATACAGCAATGAAATTTTTGTTATGTACATTTATTTACCTTCAATAAATGATGCATCCGAAGGATCTCCCAAAAAACTTCGCTTTTCGATGTAACTTCGAAATGCTGTGCCCAAATCCATAAATGCTACAAAAGCAATCCATCCTCGAAATGCATACAACAATTTTCGTTCCATGTTTTTAGATTCGGTTGTTATGTGTATGGTTTAGTTTAGAACCAATTTCAATTTATTTTTACAATTGTGCTCTGTAGAAAGACCTAAAAAAAAAAGTTAAATTATTTTTTGAAAACATGTATCTATATTTTTATCTGTACTTATTTGTCGTTTTCTGTAAAAAATTCTGTTCGAATTAGAATAAAATATTTTATCTGTTAAAATGTGCTGGTTAAATTATTCAAAATTATTTTTGCCTAAAGTGCATTTAAAAAAAGAATTCAAAAACGATCGCAACTTTTTATAGTAATTGGCCTTAAAATGTCTGGTATTTCCTAAATAATTTATATTCATCAAGAACAAATATCTATTTGAGTAAGTATATGGAGGCTAACATAAATATTATTTGTAATTCTATACAATATTTGAAAATGATAATAATTAGAAACAATGATGTATACATCTCATAGGGTCTTACGTTCAATTTACTTTATGAGCTATGCAATATTCGTTTAATCAGAGTAAAAATGAAACATGATGTAATTTTTCAAAATAAAGGAAATTTCATTGTATTTTATAATTACATTATTTCAAATGACAACTTTACATAGAGGTTTAAATACATTTGATCTTGTGAACATATTTGTTTATCGCAAACGTAAATTTTGATGTGTGTTATTTCTCTTATTATTTTTATTTAATGTTTGTATGTTTTCAATCTATTAATTATGTTTATGGTGCATAATTTTAATTTTAACCTGTATAGGGATCTGTAGTGTTTCAGAATTATGAGTATTTTTGTTTTATTCAATATTTGATAACATTTTGTTATTAAGATTTATTTTAATGTTTTATATTATTGTTTCACATTGTATCTTAATATATGGTGATTGTAAACTCATTCATATTTTTATAATTCTTTCAAACCGGATATTATTTTTGTTTTAAAACAAGAATAATATTGAATATGCAAAAGAACTAAATGTGCATCCGGTTGATAATATTTAATGGTTTAATATAGTTAGGATTGAGATATTTTTTATAAAGTATATAAGAAAATCATTATCAAATTTATTTATTATTCTTTTACATAGATTTAAATGTTTTTAATTGGTTGTTGAACTAAATATAATATTGTAAAAGTCTATGGAAGGAATAAGGGGAAATATATGAACACTATAAAAACCTTCCACACATTAGAATTAAGGTTGATTAGTTAAGTGATTTTTGTGTATGAAACATCTTAAACCAAAAATACAATTTAATAAAATTTATAAAG
>JAABKK020021796.1:22597-48765 GCA_011634745.2 Catotricha subobsoleta | reverse complement strand
AAAACATAAAAACGCCAAGGGACTGATCTTATGGAGTTTATTAAGAATAAGAAACTTAGTGAGTTATTTATTTTTAACTCTTGGTTCAGTTTATAGCATCCAAATATACTACGTTTCTTGCAAAAACCATTTTACTGCGTTAAAATAGCTGATATCTAATGATAGTGAAACGTATTTTTCTAATTAATAATATACTCCATCAATTCATTTTCTAGTCATTTTTATGTTTCATATCACGTGAACAGGAACTCGGCCTATAAAAGTAAACTTACGGCTAAAAAGTGACGTAATTCGTTGATTCCATGATTTATTCAGGCCTCAGACACCTCCTAAATTCCTAACTTTTCCTAATTCCTCCTAAAATCCTAATTTTCCTCCTAAATTCCTAATTTTCTTTCTCCTAATTTCTATTTTTATAGTGAAAAATAAACGAATTTCACTATTAAAAAACTTCTAATTTCTCCTAAAAAAAAACTCTTAATTTCCTAAATTGTTTTTCATAAAAATAAACGAACTTCACTATTAAAAAACATCTAATTTCTCCTAAAAAAAAATCTTCTAATTTCCTAAAAAAAATCTCCTATTTTCTTAAATTGTTTTTCATAATATTTCCTAAATAACACTAAGAAAACTCCTAACTTCTCCTAAATTTGTTCTTCAAACTTCCTAATTTTTGGAATCCTAACCTGAGTCCGAGGCCTGTTTATTTCTTATCCCAGTAAAAAATAATAAAATATGACTAACCCTAATCGTTCAGTATAATTTGATTAAATAGTAAAATAAATGCTGATTGGTTTTTAATATGTAATTTTTATATGAATAACCAATCTTGTATACTTGAACTATGATTGTTGCAGATATCATCTTATCAGTTAAAAGCCGCCAAAATGAAGTTTATGGGCTTTCATCTCTGTCGTTCATGTTAAAATATTTGTATCGAAGATGGTCTAACTATCGGATTGTAAGTATATTAAGTACTTACCTACTCAACCAAATATAAACACACCGCTTTTATTTTTTTATTTTTTAAACATTATATGTTAATGCGCGTACAGAATAATAATAGTAAAAGTTCTCTAAACAAAACATCGTACATAAGTTAAAATGATAAATTAAGTAAACATTTTAGAATCACTTAAAATACAATAATATAAAATGAATTAATTTTCGCATCGGCAGAGTATACACGGGGGCGGTAAGGGTGAGGTAAAGCCAGTTTTATAGACCGGTTCTTAATTGACAATCATAAAACGAGATTAATTTGATATAAAGCTAATCTATTGGGCATTCAAATTTATTGTTGAAATTAATTATTTATTTTTTTTTTTTGGTTATAGCAGAGATAAAAATCTGAAAATCGAAAAACTGGTCTATTCAAGATTTCGAGAATATAATGCACGACGTTAAAACAATAGGTAGGTAAGTATAAGCTGTTTGTATTTGTTTTTATAGATAAATGCACAGACTTCTTTTTTTATGGTTGGGTCTGTGTGTGTTTTTGCTACCAGATAAAATTTAATATGTAAAAAAAAACTTGAATATTTATCTAAAAAGACCGGTTAATACCGGCTAAATATGATTGGCAGTCGCTCTGTTTTTTTTTTCTTTTATTTAATTTTTTATTTTATTTCTTTTTTGATTGATTGTATATTTTTGCGTACGACTTTTTTTTTTTCTTTTGCGAAAATAACATATGTTGATAGCATGTCGAAGTTGTATAACGATAAAATAATAATTACGATGCAGATGATGTCATTTTTGTAAATAAGGATAACATTAAATGTTTAAATATGGTTTTTGGTCATTTGTTTATTTCTGCAGTCATTTATTTATTTATTATTTATATTTTTTTTTCGAAATTTTCAATGCAAATCGACTAGCAATTTAAAATTAAATTATTTTATTGCACTGTGCTGGTCTGTTTGTAGAGAAAGCATTTTCAGACATCAACGTTTGTGTGAAATAAAAGTTAAACACTTTTTGCTTTATTTTATTTTTATTGGCGGATTGTAAATCAACATGATTTGTTTTTGAAAACATAATTTAAAATATGTATATTAATTTTTTTTTCTCCGTTTTTCTGTACCTATGTCAATTAAATGAAGAGTTTGACGATTTTTGTTTTTCTTTTTAAAAAAAATATATTAATGACAAACATCTTTGAGTAGGCATTTCTTTTCTTAAATAATTTTTTATGTCGCAGTGACAAATGAAATCTCAAAGAACGCACTGTTGTATAAGAAAAAAATGTGTACATAAATCATTTAAATTTTCGAAAAGTAGCTGCATACAAATAGAGAGCTTGCTACACCTTTAGTTCAGTTTTAGACCCTATCAATTAAACCATTTAAATCCCTTTGTGTAAATGTATAAATATTGAATTCTTAGTTTGATTCTTATACTGAAGGAAATTCGAATTACGACAGTGTCATCTACTTATCAACCTTGTTAGTAAATATTTTCAAGTCCCACAGGTACTTAACAACTATATATAATTTAGGGTGGCAATTTTTCAAACTTTGAGCATTTTGTGCACGGTTACAGTTTCGTTTATTAAAAATTACATATGTTCTAAAAATTTACTTTGGTGAGACCTTATTTAAACCGCTATGAAAACTATAAAAAACGAAATAGAAGCCATGCGCAAAATGCTCGTAGTTTAAGAAAATGCCACCCTAAATTATATATATTTATAAAAAATTTACAAGTTATATTTAAAAAAGAAAGTAAATGTTTTCATTAGAACAACCTGTATATAGTGGCTTAGCATCATGCATCTAATTAATAACATATAGTTGGGCTATATCCTAATTATAATTAAATTTATGGTAAAGAATTTAATTAACAAACAAATAGGAAATGTTAATAAATCTTAAATAAGTAACTAAGCCATACAGTAAACTCTTTTATAATAAGAGTCATGCGCAACTATGCAATATTTTAAACTAAAATCGCATGTTTAAAAGAAATTTTTAATGTCTACAGTTAGTTAAAAAAAAATACACCAATTTCATTCAGTGGAAACAAAACAGTTGATGGGAAACACGGTTAGTAAATCAAATATCATTAAACTCATCAATCCATTAATAAATCTAGATTTAAAAGAAAAAACAAACAGTCTCTATGCTCCAACCTGTAATCACCAACACCACCACCAGTGGGAACACTACTCGAGAATGGTGATGCAGCACGATTAAATATACGACTTGCTACACCACCACTGCTGCTACAACAACCACCACTTCCATTTCCTAAATGTTGGCCATAACGAGTAGCTGGCGGACT
The DNA here is from genome assembly GCA_011634745.2 of Catotricha subobsoleta. NCBI lineage: Eukaryota > Metazoa > Arthropoda > Insecta > Diptera > Cecidomyiidae > Catotricha > Catotricha subobsoleta. Next base: position 45,480 of record JAABKK020021796.1, on the reverse strand, counting down.
ACCAGATGAACCACAAATAATAAATTTACTAGGGCTATATCGTCCTGATAATGACGATCGCGGTGAACTGCTTAGTAAATGGATGTCATCATGACTTTGAGTACGACCAGGTATTGGTATGCTACGCGATTCTTCACGTATTAATGTTTGAATTGTACCTTTGGTAGATATATGCGATGGTGTATCTAACATCTGACTTTTTATTTGTGGTTCAACATTTTCATCAATATGGTTAATTATTGTATCAATGCAATTACCCAAAGCTAAATTTGTATAAATATTTGTTGGTACTCGAGCTGAATTAAAATTAGTAGGGTCGATATTTAGGCATTCGGTTAAATTATCAACATGTTTGTGTCGATGATTTGATTTATTGTAATTCAAGTTACTTGGAGAAAGTGCAGCTCGAGACTTTTCACTTGTAGCAAGTTCAAGTCCACTGTGCAAATTGTAATAAAAAAGAAAAAGAAAAACAAATATTAAAACAATAAAAATTGAATGAAATATTATATATATAAAATATTGCAATGATTAAAAAATGAATTTAATTTGAGGTCACCAAAAAAGAAAAAAAAATATTTTGAAAATAAAACAAAAAAAAAATTATCAAAAGCAAAACATCTGTCGGATTTGAATTTTGTTTTCAGTCCCATATAAATAATGGCCTTGCAATCATTTAACTGTTACACAATGATATTTTTTCCAATATGCTGACGAACTAACAACAACAACACTATTCTATTCCATCAACACTTTAATCTTATTTCTTATCGCTCGGTTATCATAATTGTTTTTTTTTTTTTTTTTTCAGTTTTTGACAAATTGGGGTTAATGTAGATTCTAATGGATGTAATGTTAATATTTATGGAAAAAAAAAGATTGTATAAATTATAATAATTTGAAATATCCATCAATCAAATAAGTATGAAAATGAATGCCACCAGTTTTCTATATTCCCTTGACACTCGTCCCAAAAACAAAAAAAATGTATATTATTATTTTCATTACTTATTAAAATAACATAAATATATTATTTTCGATATTCTTGAATAAAATGTTAATGTACAAAGTACGTGTGTATAAAGTGGAAGGCGCGTAGCTTACGTCAAACATTCCTATGTACATGTACATAGGTGTCAATATTGTATAGAATAGATAACGCACAATACTCAAGTATCGGTTAGTTACTCACTCTCATCTTAAATATTAATGATATGCAAGTAAAAATAAAATATACAATAGACTGAGGAAAGAGTTCAATAACCTGCCTGTTTGGCGAACGAATAAAAAAATAATAAAAAAAAAAAAACTATATAATAATATTTTCAGAAGTTCAAGTATTCACGCTTACAAATATCAACGAAAAACTCATTAAAAATAAAATTTTGTAATATTATGCGATGCGTCTAAAAAAGCAGCAACAGCAAATGTATGAAATATTCAACCAACATAAAATGAATTGACCTACTTCATTTTTTTGGTTTCACACACTCGATATCTGATCCATTCGGCTGTATAGAATTTTCTTAGCACCTCAATCTTTTCAACCTATCTAAACATTACACTAAATCTCCATTTCTACCTCATTATGAATACACTTACACATTTAATATATTTGTGTTATATGTTAAGCATGCCACAACATTTTAAGCCATTTGTTTTTCATCATATTACTACATGTGTAATGCTATTTGATTGCGCGGGTTGGCAAGAGGGTTCATAACAACTATAATTTATTTAATGCGATGAAAAGTAACGAATAAAAATAAAAAAGCTTTATAACTTTATAATATATTATGTTGTGTGCTTTGCTGTATTTTCCTATCTCTGATAAATATATATATAAAAAAAAAACATTTGATAATATACTAAGTAATTTAAGTACATGGAAAATTATTGTAATTTTCTATAATCGAACAAAATTATGATTATCATTATTTATATTTCTTTATTAAAAGCCAAGTTGACATTAAAATGTAAAAGAAACTACACAATGTATATTAATTCCGTTAAAGAGGGACATTGAACTCTATATTGAACTATGGGGCTGTTGGCTCACCTTTGACATTTTAAAATAAAATTATGCGCATTCATTCATATTGCCATTCACGTTTCAATTAGAATAAAAGCCTTATTTTCATGAATTAATAGATTTTTAATATGATTTTTATTTGGTGAAAGGAAAAGGTTCTTGGAAAATATTTTACTTTTTATTTACGGGTACATTAGAAAATGAAAAGAAATAAAATTGATATTGTTGCCGCAATATCATAAAGTAAAATAAACAAACTTTTCAAACGACATAATAAGAACAATAATTATTATTTTTATGGTAATCTATAAACCTATGGCAAACGTGTTCAATATTTAGTAAAAGCGTACTTTTTTAGACGGATTTTATCATTTATTCGAGAAAATATTGGTAGAATAACGTAGAATTGAAATTTGAAAAGAATTAAATGAAAAAGTTAAAAACCTAAGAGCTAATGATAGGCTTATTTCATATTTTGACGACCATTTGTATTAATAATCGTTGATGCAGTCATTTCTTTTAATTTGAATTTGTAACTCTGAAATAATAAAAAAAAGTTTCTTGCGATTTAAATAACGTTAAATATAATATTATTGGGAAACGATTTCAATTAAAACTCTGCTCACTTAAATCCTGAAAAATTGATAAGTTTATTCGAATAATTCGTCGTGGCAAAAATCGTTATGTTGTTTACTCGGGAAAGTGTAACAACATAACGAATAACAACAAAATTGTCATACTCTTATTAATTATTATGAGAGCTTTCAAAAACAATTATTTTTACACTATGATAACTCTTTTAGCATAATTCATACGAATGATGAAAAGAACTAAAATCTCATCTGTAAACAGAACACATTCCTCAACATATTCATATGGTCAAATACGCAATTGTGGAGACACCAACAGCAGGTATCTGCGTACGTTCACAAAAGAACAATAATTTAAAAAGAAAAAACCCTAAAATAACCAAATTAACAGTTTCACATAAAAGATGGCATTCATCCAAACCAAATTAGAAATGTCAAAAATAATTGACTTGCTAAAAAAATACATATTGAAAATCTATATTTTTAAAATGAAAAAAAAAAAAAAGCACATATCGTTCTCAAAAAATTTATTGATATGGATGGCTAGAAAAGCATTTCTATTTTCGTATTATTGTAAGTAAACAAAAAATTTCTCAAGCATAATTTTTAAAGGCATAGTTCCATCAAAACCTAGAGTTTGATTCGACGAAAATCATCATCACTTCTTCATTAAAAAATTATAATGAAACTAATAAAAAGTCATTAAAATGAGCTATATGCTGTTAAATTGAATGGGTGACCATGTTGTATTTTCTTGCATTCAATATGAATATATGTCTGACTGATAACTCAAACATTATTGTTTGAAAATAATTTATTTTACCCGCGCAAAATAAATTTTAAATCGTATTATGGTATATTTAACGTAATACTGGTAATATCATTCTCTGTCAGGATATGAAATATTGCATACCCTGGAAAATATCATGATTATTAATAGACCATAATTTAACGTAAAATATACTCTATGCAGGTATAAAGCTTATATATTTCACCATTTTAAACGAAACCAATAAAAGAAAATGAAGTTTTGTTTCAAAACGTTTTAATTTAATTAAGAGATAAAGAAAAAAAAACATTTAACGGTCATGGTTGTCATATCTACCCTTAATTAAATGGTACTTGAGCATTTGATTTAAAGAATTTCTTGTTCGTCACCCTATTTTATCCACTGCGAAGAAATTATACTCATGGAAAATTACAGAAAAAGAATTAATGTAACTGTTTTTATTTAATTGTTTTGATGTTATGTTTCAAGTTTGTGTTATTTTGCTCAAGCGCACATATTTGAAATCACAGCAAAAACATTCATAAGTTCAATAAACTCTAATTGAAAAATGGATTATAAATTGATTGGTTTTCATACAATTCTGAAAAGGATGTAAATTTCAATGAGCGGATTAAAAATCTCTTAAACTCAATTCAACACAATTAAAAATAGTAGATATTTTTATATTAATTCTATATTTTTTAATTTGAATTCAGATTGAATTAATGAGATTGTTTCAACTATGAAATTAAGTATCTACCTAATTAAATATCTGACCGAAATATATACCTACAAATTCGACTATCAGCAGAATAGGCCAAGTTCAAGGTGTCCTTCATATATATACGTTAATTATTCGAATTGTAAAGCAATTTTATGCTAGTAGCTATGAGAATATCGATAAAGCTTCGATGCTTAGAATATTTTTAGGTGACAAAACTACGAAAATATCATTTTAGAATAAACAAAAATGTGAGATATTATTGAAAAAATTACGGAAAGAAAAAATGATGCAGCTGCAGTACTTACTAATGTGCCATGATTTTAGGTAATTGAAATTGATGTGAACATACCTGAAACAAAGAGAACAAAAAAATTAAATTTATTAAATATGTTTTGTTATAAAATAATTGTTTTAAAAAAGAATTTATCTTTAAAATATATTTGAATCCTTAGAAAATGTAAGCATTATGAATTTAGTAAGTAGTATATGTGATGTATAAATGTGAGGAGTTTACAAGTAAACATTACCATTACATCAAATTCAATCATTAACATTTCCTTTTAATCAATTTGGGATAGACAACAATAAATTATAAAAACATTTCTAATGATTATAAGATGATAAAAGTACTTTGGGTGTATGGTAATTTTGTATATAAAGTTGTGCTAAATTTTGATTGACATCTCGCCAAAATATTTTTGTATAAATAAAATTGCGCGCATAGCCGCATACATATGTCGAAATATTGAGAACAAGGACACAATGTTAATTTGTCATTGAGTCGAAAGAAGACAATGACTTTGGCTTTTATTTATTTATTAATTCTTTTATTTTATTTTATTTATTTTTTTTTTTTTTCGTTCTTATGGGTGTGTAAATATGTGCGATTTTAATGAGATTTAAGTCAACACTTACTGAACATGCTGCTGTAAAGCACGTACCATATATTAGTGGATGGTTATTATTTTTTTTTTTTGATTCCAAAATAAAATAAAAAAATGAAGAAAAACTTAAAGGTCTAATCTGATGATGATGCGATAGAAAAATGATAATTGTATCCAATTCGATTCATATGGGCTAAATTTTTTTTTGATAAAAATAATTAAAAACGCAATTACGTAATATACGTACACCACTAATTGATCGTTTGAATTCTGTGAGTGTGTATTATCATTATTAAAATTATTATTATTATTTTTTTAACCAAATTTTTTTCTAAATTGACTTTGACATTGACGTCATACGCATGTGGACGGAATTTGTTAATAGTTATAATTAATCTTAAGCAAATCTGTCATTTTAGTAAAACAGAAACATGGATCATAAATTATAAATAATTTATAAGAACTTTGGGCGATATTTTCATGATCTAAATGAAAATTAATTCGATAAACATTATACGAATTGATCTTTATGACAATTAATAAAAATTATGAACAAATGACGTACGAGCATAAAACAGAAATATATATAAGAAAGGAATCGGATTGGCACATTATAAGCAATATTGAAGAAATAATTAACAAGTAATATACGTAGCAATTATTGCCTCGAAATTTACTGCGAATTCTAAAAGCTACCGCATGTAATCCCTTATGTAAATGTAATGCAAAAAGAAACATAACTATGTTTTCAAAAGAATAATTATGCTATCTTGAAATTATCATGAGCCCACGTGAGTTCATAAAACAATAATTAAAATAAATTTAAAAAAAAAAAAACAAAACTAACAAAACTAAACTGGGAAAAGGATTACCGCGTAATAATCACCTAGATGGGCTAGCATAACTGCATAATATGATATGCAACTAGTAATTCCAATACAACAAAAAAAATCCCATAAACACATTTTATAATCGCATATTATACAAATGTTATCCACCATCATCCACACCATAAAACCTATTATCATCTCAAAATGTATTATTAAAAATGTTTTCTATTTTAATGTTTCCCATATAGTCATTGAATCTCGATTCTTAGTATATATTTCGAATTGATCGTGCATTTTGTGCAATTCATTTATTAAATATAATTATTTCCGCATGCAATACCTAGAAATGCATATATATAAAAAAAAATTGTGAAACATAAGAGGCATTTGTATTACATTCATTATAAATGCATTGATACAACTACGAACTACCTAACATTTATAATTCATTCCATTTAAAAATGGTTGGGTTTTTTTATGTGTTTTTTTTTTTATTATTACCTTTATTTTGTATGATTTACATTTTCACCTATTGCCTTACATTTTACCATTTACACGATTTTGGCGGCAACATTATAATGATTTTTAATTCATAACATTTTCACTACTGCTACAGTTGTAAGTTTAGCAATAAAATCAGTATAATTTTAGGTTGGTGATATTAATTATGGCCACGTAACAGAAATTTATATTATTTTAATATATTCAATTTTATTGTGGATAGTTAAATTCATAATATAATAAATATTTGTAATGACTTGAATGCTTGTCAATTTTTAATTACATGCGAATAGAGAGAAAATAATAATTTTAGAATGCATAAGATTTAATTATTATTGTCAGTGGCTTTCGTATGTAATGCAGACACTCTTATTTTCATATAAAAATATCGTTTGTTATTTGGAATTAGAGCGATGAAATTGGCGGTAAGTGGCGAGTGTATATTATACTGTATATTCAATGGGTTAACTTTGTATAGTAGGGACAGGTCAATTAAAAATTAAGAAAGTTTTTTTTTGTATTTAAAGAACTTTATTTTTCTGTATTGAGATTACTTTATTAATTTATTAGAGTTCATGCAGTTCATAATTTCAAATGTTTTTTTTTTAATGCTAAGGTGAATAGATGACAGACGTAATCCGAAGAAACTGCTGGAAAAAATCGTGATTGAAGAAATGTACGTGAACCAAGGACCAAACGTATATACACGGTTTCCACGGTTGTGAAAAATATTAAATGTAAGCGGATGGAGAAGCATTGAATAGCGGGTGAAGCGATATAAAAAAAATAAATAAAGAACATCTTTAACATTCTAATCTGTGACTAGTAAGTAATAGTTAGTATAAAATCAATTTCGTTTTATAAACATTGTCTCCGAAAGAATGACAATTATCGTAAGGATTATCTCATAAACTTACGTCGAGTAGATTTTCATCGGAAATCAGTGGCACCGACTCCTAGGTAGTCCGCGGTACAAGAGCAACCCATAGCAATCGGCTGGGGTAGCTAGGCAACCCATAGATGAAAATACGATTTCCGCATAACGCGGTTTTTTTTCGCGGTTTAGCAATCCATAGAAATTTTAAAAGTCAGCGCCGCTATAAGAAATTACGATACTATTGACAACTAATTTTACGTTCCTAATCCTTAAATACACAAACAACCTGCCCACCACTTTCATGTAATTGCAATTTTTTTTTTTCACATTTTTCACATGCAATTTAATTTCAGCAATGAAAATTATTAATAAAAATATTTTATATTGTATTTTGTATGAAAGATAAGTAACCTATCAATTAACTACGAGTCTTGTACATGTACAATGTACATATTACAGAAAAAAATATACAAATTGCCTATAATGCGCGACCTATTATTAAATTTTATACGTAAATTACACAGAATTAACATCTATATTTGACTTGTTATATGAATTTTCACGTAGAGGAAGTTGAGGGTGTTGGATTAAATCATTTAGCATAAATGTTGATTAAACTTGGTAGTAGAGAATAATTATCTGGTATTTTCATAAATAGAATTCATCGAATTACTGGGTTTCATCGTCATCAAAGTGAGTAACTCAGACATTATATTTTGGTTGGCCTTAATTCTCTCAAAATCAAATTACGTTTTTCAAATAAAAGAAATTAAACTTTCACTAAAGTTACCTACATTAAATTTATTCACTACAACCCAAATCGAAGTTTAATTGGAAATATCTGCTTTCCTTTGAAACCACAAAAGCACGAGAAACTCACATTACTGAAATATGTCATAATAGTCTCTATGTTCTCCTACAAAATAGTAACGCTTGTATGTTTGTGCAACATCGAAAAGTAGGTCAACACATTTTACTATATTTCTATTTCTTATTACAAAAAAAATAAATAAAAATAAAAACGAAAAAAAAAATAGAATTAAGAAAATATTATGCTATTAATGTTGAAAGGGAACATTAAATAAATTCTGAGAATTGTTTAATTAGTCCTTTTGTTATTTGCCGTCTTAATAATTATTGTATTGTGTTGCATGCAATACAATTGAATGATAAAATAAATAATGAATATTCTTTTGTTTCCCAGAAATTAATTTAGCAAATTCAATCATTTTTTCATGCTGCATAATTTTTCATCATTTTTATGATAACTTGATAACTATAGAGTTAATTATTTTCTTATATTTTCAATTTCTATATCAATTTAAAGTTGAATAAGAGATTTTGTAGAATGAGAAAGGAAACTTTTTTTCTTTTAAATTATATGATATTTTTAACCTATTAGTGCATGAGGTTCAGCGGGTGTAGTAACCAGGTTGACCACCTGATTCTCTGCAGTGAACAGTTTAAATCTACATGAAATTAGAAGAAATGAACATGTATTTCGAAAAATAGAGATTTCAAGGTCAATATCTATTCTCGATTTATTCATCTTCAAATCAATCATTTATGTCTAACTTATTTCATGTAAACTTAAGAATTATATGATTTTTCTGCCTCGTTAATTTTAAATTTTGCAAATATTCCGCAAAAATGGTTCAACAGAATATTTTTTTAGGAACTAAACTTTCATTATCATAACAGGTTTCTGATATTTTAAATGCAAGCACAATAACTGAAGATTAATTATATTTGAAATGGAATGCTGGTGTCATTATGTGCTACTGCAATAGCTGAAATGTATATTAAAAATGCAATTGCATTACTTATAATAAAAATAATAAAGAAATAAAATGTTTGATAAATACGAAGTAAAATTGTCACAACTCGGGGCATACAAATGTAATGTCCGGAACCCATCGGGATGACACCTTAGGATGACATTGAAGAGAAAGCCAAGAACCACATAAGGTTATAGAACCGCAGATAATGATAATTCGTTTGGTTACTGGTTCCGTGTAATTAATTTTCTATGAATTAACTTAAAAAAAAAAGCTGCGTAATATTTTCGCTTAAATTTCAAGCAACATTTAAACGTAACGTAATATAATATTTTCATTGAAACCAATAATTGGTTACAGTGTGTAAATACAATTTATTTCTGGTTAACTAACATTCGATAATAACAATTTGTTTTTCAAAATGCTTCATTGTGTGTAAAACAAAATCTTTTTTTTTTCTTTCATTAATTTTAATTTAACTACAAAATAATATCGGAATACAATAAAATGACAAAGCGGAAATTGTGATTAATAGTTCGTTGATGCGTTTATATTTATACGAAATTAATAATATGAAAAACTAGAACAAGGATTTTTAGTCTCATTTTTATTTATGTTTTTTTTAAAATTAATTTGTACCTTTTTTTTATGATGTTTGATATTTTTTTCTATTCGCAAATACAAAAGCTTTATTTCATGATTAAATTAAAACATACAAATTTTGCAAATCATAATTTTTTTTTTCTCTCGCGTAATATAAAGTAATTGAAAAGATAATCATCAGCAGCAGAGGTGGGTTTTAAAAAAAATTATGAATACATTGCAAATGTTAAAATTCACTGGCTGATCGCAAAAGAAAATATAATTTAATTTCGAATCCACATTAAATGCTCGAAATGTTTTTTTTTATACCTTGTTGTTTAAAAAAAAAAAAAAAAAATAGAAAAAAAAGTACTGCGCAAATACATTATGTTAAATAAGCCGGTTGAGTAATCGCTGAAATTGTATTGAATAAAAAACAAGTGTTTAAGAACTTGATCTTTTTTTTTTATCGCCTGTCACGAATTTTGTATATATGAGAGCCTAAATAAAACTTTGCCAACAGCAATCAGCGCTAAAAAAAAAAATATCTTGATAATGAAATAATAAAAAAAATGTAAGAAAGAAAATAAAAATGTAAACAATAACAAAACGCTTTTACGATTATAATTTTTATACATACAAATTATTGCAAAGAAATTTACTGCGCAATTAGATAAAGCTCGATTTTATTTTAACAATGTCCTATCGATTTTATTACTCAATGTCAAGGTCAGCAATGCCGTATGTTAGTTAAGAAATATTTGACCTCTAAGACATAATCGTTAAGTTAAGAGTATGATTTTTATTAAAACCAGATTGCTTCTGAATCTGATATAACTTCTTGATATATGAAGTACTTATTCTATGGTTTTATCAATTTACAAAAGACATTACAATAGAATCAATTTTTAAGAATTAGTCTCTTAAAGCTGAAATAGTTTTATTTCTCAAAGATGTATTGGAAACTATTTCAAAGCGACGAATAGTTCCGAAACAGACATTATGAGAACTGAATACAGAAACCGGTATATCAGTATTTTTTGCTTAATTACGACTTTATTACGAAATCAGATAAGGAGTGGCGATCATAAAGGCTTCCCGATTTTCTGAAACAAAAAAAAAAAACACTTAAAAATCATAGTTTCCTTTTGATAACCATTATCTAATTATTTCATTATGTTCATTCAGATTAAAATCAATTTTTATCCGTGATTCGTATTTTCTGTTCACAATTCATATTACGGAAAATAGTTATTAAACTAAAACAAATCAATTAAATAATTGCTATTTGCATGGGAAATAGCAAAAAAATATCACAATCAAAATGGAATGTAAATGTGTTTGAGCAAAAAAGTAAATAAATATTAGAAAAAAAAAGAGGTGTTCATGTCTCGTTTGCTTAAGTGAAACAAGCTTACAACTTCCAATAATATTGTCATTAAAACAAATATTCTATCCAGCTGTTGTATCGGTTAAATAAATAGATAATAAAAAAATCCCAGCTCAATTAATAAAATTAAAATATAAATAATACCGAGTTTCAAGTACTTAATTATTGCAAAACCAATCATTTAATATTTATATTTTTTTTTTCGTTTTGTTTCATTTTATTTTCTTCTCACTATACGATTTTATATATAATTTGTACTTTTATAATCAAGTCAAGACTGTAATAGACTCGTTTTCCTTGAGATACTAAATCATATTTCGGTAAACTATAAAATTATCTGTCGTTGTTTTATCGATAAATACGATAGTTATTTCTTAAGTCAATTTTTTCTTTTTAAAATGATTATCTCTAAAATGATTTGAAAATAATTAAAATGTTTTCTTCTCTTTATAAAGCACATTGCGCCATCACGCGAGAAACGTTTGTAACACATTGGTTAATTGCTTTGAAAGTTAATTGAAAAGATTTTAAAATGTATAAATGCTAAGTTCAGTCAAGTGTCCATGCTGAACTTAGCATAGACAATCATCTACAACAAAAATGGTTGATTTCCAATTTGAGCAACAAAAGTTTCGAAAGCTCAATATGGTTTAAACTTTTCAAAGCTCACACATAGAAAAGTGCGTGAGAAATTGGTAAACAGAGTTCTTTTTTTTTTTAAATGAAATTGAGTCGGTCTGTTTGAGTGATTAATGTTTTCAATTGTCGCCAATCTTGTAAATTGTTCTGTTTTTATTTCTTTTTTAGTTTTTGTATTAACACATTCGTTTCTTTTTTTTTTTGTTTTTCTTGTACGTTCCGCCTAATCCCAAGGATGATTTAAAACTATAGATAATTGTTTATTTAAATAAACGAAAAGAATTTTTACGAGAGTATTTAAATTTTCTATTTAATTAAATAATTTATAAATAGAACGCACTTAACATCAAATGTTTGGGTAATGTAACGAAAATGACCGAATCGCCTTTTTAACCCATATTTTTTTTTGCACACAAAATGTTTTAATTTAATACCACTTCGTCACTCTCTACGTGAGGTATTTTCTTTGTTATTTATATTCGACAATACAATTCATTCTAGACGCGAGTGAAATTTTATTTTTCTACTATATTATAATATATTGTTTTATTTTATTTTTGTTTTTTTTTTATTTTTATATTTTGCAATGAAAATAATATACGTTTGCGTGGTTTAAGGTTTCTGGTAATAGACACAAATAACACAATTAAATATATAATTAATTATTTCAATTTATTAGATATCAACGTCTGTGTTTGTTTGTAAAATTAGTATAAATGTGAATGGTCAATAAAGTTACGCATAGGCCAGACCTAACATAAGCACAATCGAGAGTAGAAATTTCATTGACATTTGCTGGTTTGGTCGATCTGTCTTTGTATCTATGGTTGTTTATATTCGTATAAGACTCCTGCCGATTACGCCCACCGTTCACAATCATTTTATATTTAATACACGGGACGGGATTTTATTTTTACATATTTAATTTTTTTATATTAAAAACAGATTTACGACATTGCAATATAATATATATTTTCCTGTTTTTTATGGTAATAATATATTTTACAAAGACGTATTTGGACACGAGTATTTTTGTAAAATTTTCCAATTGAATTAATGCAGGTCAAAGACTCAGATCTTCTGGAAATATTAAACTTTGGGATTTAATCTGCACATTGGTCAATTCCCACACAAAATTTTATCAACAGTATAGATGGATTAGATTATGATGTGAGATACAATGCAATGCACTACTTAATACGTACGAAATTGTATTTGCTTCAGTGAACCATAATAGAAAAATCGATCACAATGGAAAATATAAGAAAACCTACGTAGGTGAAAACAGAAATAGAGAAACGGAACAATTGAAAATAGTAAAGTTCAAGGTAAAAGCAGTTTGGCACAATCGTAGGTAGAGGTAAAATATACCATTTTAACATTATCATGAATAGAAAATCAATATAATTATTTTTGTTGAACGCTATTCCATATTATTTCAATTATAATAATTTCTGCATAAATTCAATAATGTATAGAAAATTATTTTATGCATTTCTTATAAAATATGTTTATTGAATTATGACTAGAAAATTAGATTCAAGTCACAGAAAAGAAAATACCTATAGATAATGATAGGTAAGTAATGTGAACAAGATTTTTTTTTTTATTCTTGTGGCAATCATAGGTAATATAGTTCTTCGAACTAGATAGGAAATCGTGGCGCTGATCACAATAAAATGCGAGTATCAACATGAAATGACATTTCTGAGTAAATTTCAAGAAAATATTATAAATTGATTCATTTTATTTTTAATGTTTACGTTTTTGGCTTAAATTATTTGAAATAAATGTATATTTAAATTATTTATACTCATAGAAATTAACAAATCAAAGTATTATTAAAATAACTCTAACCACAAATGTAAAGAATTAACATAAAATGAATTATATTATAATATTTTCTTGAAATTTACTCAGAAATGTCATTTTACGGCGATCAGCGCCACATTTTCTATTCTAGTTCGAAGAACTATATTACCTATGGTGGCAATATCTTATACAAAAAACCTCAAAATTATTAAAATTTCAGTAAAAATAGCAAAAACTTCAGCCTATTTAGCGTCGTTAATCTACCTAGGATGTTTTTCAATGGTCTTACCACTTTTTACTTCACTTGTAGTCACACTTGCCATCGCAAGTATTGTTGGGGGTACGTAAAAGTTTTCTAAATGGAAACTTTGTGGAAATGGAAATGCAAATCAAAACATTTTCTAGGGATGGATGTCGACACGTCAACTATTATTGGCATTAATTTATTACCGACATTTTCGCGCATTTCAAATGAGTAAATTGCTGCAATTATCACATTTTTTTTTTAATTATATCATTTGCAATCTTTGGGTGGAATTCCAAGATCATTAAGAATTTTTCAAAAGATTCTCACAAAAGCGATGGATTTAGAGGTCACAAATCGAAATCTGGGAATCATTTGGAATCTTTTGGTATTCATTTAAAAATCATGGGCCACGATTTGGCCTGTGTCCTACCCCTCGAGCATGAAAGACACAAGTAATAATAAAAAGTAATTGAAAAATTATAAAAATTACAAGAATTGAAGTGCGAAATGCAATCGCAAGTATATTCAAGTATGCAATTTGTTCGACACTCTTGTAACTCTTGTCACTGCGAAGTAACCTAAATCGCAAATTTCGTGGTAAAGGATAAACTCTTCTCTCTTTCAAAGTTTGTATGTTCTATCTCACTTGCTCTCATACATATTTTTTCATGAAATTTTTGAAAGTGCCTTACTTACATTCTTACTTAATAAAATAATCCGAGAAATCCGATATAAAATTTATATTTAGAAATCTCTTGTCAGCCATCATAAATTAATCTTCAGTTCAATATTTTAAAAATAATGGAAATTGATAAAATTCATTCATCATAATCAAGCGTCAATTGTTTGTTCAAATAAAAGAAAATACGGTAATTTCGACTAAAATGTCATGTGGCCCCCTTTTCACAAAGCAAAAAAATGTATCATATCAAAGCGCAGTAATTTAATCAGTTTAATAAGCTACTTGTAAAATAAAAAAAAAAACAAAACAAAACAAAACAAATTAGCTCAGCACCACAATTCACACAGTTAATCGCAAAAATATTTTAACTACGTAAATCGCATGTCGTCAAACCTTTAAACAATATTTTATTTATTTATATTTATTAATTATTCCAATTACTCTTCAAATAAATTAAATGTAATTCTTATCGCGAAAAAAAATGAGAATATATTGCTTTGTTCATTATAAAAATTATGAAAAAAAAAAAAAAATTAAGAGAAACAAAACATAACAAAAATTGTGAAATGTTTGCAAAACCTGCTTAGAATTTAGTTCCAACTTCCAAGTACACATTAATTTATGTAGATTGTAGAATGTAGATATGTATTAAAAAAAAAAAAAAAACAAAAAACAAAATACATAGTATTAATTCGCAGTTCACACACCCATTCACAAATTCATCATAAAAATAGCAAAGAAAATCTTCATCTTCGGTTTTTTTTTTTTTTTAAATAAATTTATTTCAATATTTGATTATAGCTCAATTTTTGTTGTGTGAGGTTTGCATGTAATCATCCTTTATATGTATGAATATAAATATCTGTCTGTCAGCTTGTGTGTAAACTGTAGAGTGTAAATATGAATGTGCGCGCGCGTTTTATTATTTAAGAATGTGAAATATCTGTGTTGAGTGGCTTTGATATGGCGCTTTGAATCATTTATATGTTGATTCGTCTATCGCTCAAACAAAACTATTATATTGTTTAAAAAAAAGAAAATATATAGTTACATATATGTATAAATAATAAATATTATAACATATAATAAAACAACTCAAATATCTCACAACCACAAACTGAACGAACCGAACAAACGAATATATGATAATATATGTCGACTGTTTATTTATAAATTTTTGCCAATTGAATTATTATGTCTTCCAAATGGAAATAAATGGAAAGGGAAAGTATTGTGATTGTTGTGACTAAGATTTTTTTTTTTTTTGTAATGAAAAATCATTTGGAAGATATTTCATGAGTCTTTTGGAATTTTGTGTATGTAGGTGGAAATTTATGTAAATTATATGCGTTGATTCATTATTATGAATTGGACATTTAAAAATGTTTACTTTAAAATAAACTAAACTTAAAACTAGATGATAGGTATCAAATTATGCAAATTATCGTTGTCAATGTAGTTCACTGGTAAAAACATCTGTTAAAAGTCATAGTGATGATAATCACTACATTCCAATTTTCAAAAAACATTCTATGGTTGCGTAATTACAAGTACTAATCTTATTTTATTAAAGTGATAAGACTGGTTTCTCGTGGTTCCTAAGAAAAATCAAGTCCTACCACGCAGGTAGTCATTATTGTATTGGACCGTCCTGCTACGGATAGGAGCGATGTACGTTGAACTGAACACAGTAAAAACAATAATGAAGAAAATAAATGAATTACAAAATTCAATGAACCGAAAATTTTCCGATAAACACTTATCACAACAATAATGTTATTCAGTTTATATGCAGGTTATGAAATTGAATTGACCACCACAAAAAAAATAATTCGTATTGGATGAACAATAGGTTGTATCGTTTTTTTTTTCATACCTTCTACCATTGTTTTTTGAGTTGCATTTGGTCTCTTGATTAACGTGTTTGAAGGATTTTGAAAGTAAATGAGATCTTCAATGTGCCTTGTAGGCTCGTGAAGATTTACAAAAAAAACTTAATATTTGACAATAGTTGAAGCATTGTAACTTTGTACAACTAATGAATGCACAATACAATTTCATTTAAATTGTAATCGATCCCAAAATCTTTGTAAATATTTAAGTTAACACAAAATTTACGGGTAATAATTGCAATAGCAAATAAATAAATGTTGAAAATGTACAGTTGACGTGTTAATCTGTCATCCGTCAATCGAAGCACAATAGTCGAATGCCCCGATACAAATTATTATGCATTAAAAAAAAAAAATGTTACCGCCTCATTTCTGTTTTCCAATTCATTTATATGCGTACCTATATAATATATATAATATACATATTTTTTTAATTTATCTGCAAACAAAAATAATTGCACAAAAATAAATTTTTATTGCTATTGTTGCGTATGAGATTGCGCAAATAAATTAAATAAAAAAAATGTATAAAAAATTAAAAAATTAAATATTGGTCTGGTTGTTCCTAAACCAACCACAAGATGGCATCGCATGTGCCGTCTTGAAAACGAAAAAGTACACAAAATTTATTATTTTAAATTCATGTCTTAAAAAAATGTTATCTGAAACGCGTTGAAATAATTTTCCGAGTTTTATAACAAAATGTTTGTACTATTTTAATTCAAAAATTCATAGAATATCAATATTATTTCAATATAGATTCTTAAATACGCAACATATTCATGGGTCATTCCATTAACTACGTTTTAATATTTAATTTTTTTTTTCTCTCATTGCTGGTAATATATTTTGTTGTAGTAAAATGTGTAAAAATTGTATCTCACTCGTTTTTATGTCTAATTGATAAATTTATTATGATTGGTCATTAATCATTTGTATTGCGTTTATTGTGTTCAAACAATTGAATGTGAAGGTAGGTTATTTCTATTTGTGATATTTGTGTATTAACACAAAAAAGAGAGAAGAAAAAAAACAACAACAAAACAAAACGATATTTCGGGTAACTTGTTGCATAGCCGAATTATCCCCAATGACAAATTTAATATAAAAACAAGAGAAAAATTATCACAACATTGTATTTTTTCGCAATTTTTGTTGAAGGACTATTTTAATTATCGAATGGATGTCGTTATACTTTTTTTTATTTGTACACATATACATATATTTGTAGAATATTGAAAAGAAATGTCATTTTCAAGTGCGCAGTTATTTCAAATTAAAAACAGTTTGAATTATTTTAACATTCCGTAAGATTCATCTAATAATAATATTTATATTTTAGCAGGTCAACAGTGGTATTCCGTAAAAACTTAGTTATTGAAATATCAAATAGATATTAATAGTTTTTAGTTATTTACGATGTTCTGAAGGTATTCCAACCGATCTTATCCATCTTAGGGTTACGCAAAGTTTATTTTACTCATCTTGGTTGTCTTAAAAATAGAATGTATTAAAAACACAGGACATTTTACCAATACCACAATACGTAGAAAGCGTGTTACTCTTTGGACGCCTCAATAATACGATCGTAATAAATTTATCTAAACATAGAAAATGTTTTAAGTCTATCTGAAAAAGGCCATATTTTTGAAGAAAATGACCCTTTTATCTAAAATGGCTTTAGAGGGGCTTAGAGCATTCATAAATGCTCAAAAATAAAATGCAGATATCTAGTTTATTACGAAATCCCAATGCAGTTAATACAATTAAATTAATCAGGGGTACTTATATTGGTTTTATGGAAAATATTTCACCTACATTCCAAAACATTTATAACATTAAACCGATAAGCATAAAAACAATGAGACATCGCACGCGCATGAGTCCATTGCTCCAATTAAGTGGTGACTGAAATGAAAAAAAAAAAACAAAAAACGCGATTCATACATTTTCTTGACCAATGATATCATCCAAAATGACTTCACAAAAAAAAAAAATATATATATATATAAAAACATGAATCAAAGCTAATAATTTTGCGCTGGTCTGTTTCTCGTCATTGTTATATAATACTTAATGTATTTTATTATATATTTTGCCAATTGGTATTTTATTAATATATCAAATTGTTTTTGTTTAGTTTTGAACCTATGATAACATGATTTAAATATGGAATAACTGAATATTTTCTTACAATAAAAATGTGGAACAGAAGCACGAGTCAAATTTTTATTTTTTTATGTTAACACAAATAATTTATTACAGTAGCACCGCTTCAATCGGAATATATATACATTCCATTCATTTAGATATATGGAAACATTATATTGTACTGATTATATTTTAAAGAGCGTAATTTAAAAACCTAATTCAATTGCATTTATCTATGCCATTCCGGATTACATTTTGAATCACCGTTTTTACCGATTTTCATTTTACTTTAACTTTTCATAGTTTTGAGCTGTGACTCATTTCGAAGTGGTATATAAAACATTCAATCAAATAAAAAAAATGTATAAGTTTAATTTATTTAAAATTATTGTCTGCTTAATAATTTGCTTATATACAAAGCAAAACCTTTAAAATCAGTTCGATTAGATATAAATATAATTCCTATTGCACTACGAATTACAAATTTAAGAAACTTAATGCGAAACGTAATGTGATTCATTAACTTTTCTAGAAAGGTAATTAAATTACCATTTCTCTGGTAGTCATTTACTTATATATGCAATTAGTTCCATTGAATTGAATTGATTGCTCGATTTTAAATATTTTACTTTATTATTTATAAGTTAGGCAATTCTTTAATTTATTTTCTGAACGCTGAAATGATTTAGAATTCACGGAAACAAATCATATTTTCTTCTTACTCTGATTCTCAATCGTTCAAATCATAAATTTAAATTAATTTCACGAGCTACACAAATTTCAAAGAAAAACACAACAAACCTATTACAAATTATTTGAAATTAACCCTGGGTTTCCATGTAATCAGAAAGAAATAAAAAAAAAAAGTTGACAGGTAAAATAATTTTCACACAACATTACTTTTTACATGAGCACGAATTCCTTCTTATCGAAAGTTGTTATTTTCCTTCTTTTTTTTTAAAGTTGATTTTTCCGTTTGGTAAGTAAGAATTATTTTTTGTGGAAAATTAAATGAATTTTTGTCGATATTTTCATAGAAATTGATGAGAAAAACAAATTATAACATTTATTATTATTAAATTAATATTAATTTGGCTTTTTTCGATTTTTTTCTGACACCACAATAACCCCCTGTTTTTTTTTCGATTTTTTCTTATCAATATTTTTTTCCTACATGAAGACCGCGAGTAATCGAAAATATTTATTCAGAAAATGTTTGTCATTCCATAGGTTCCGTGATGTGTGAGTTTGAATAAATGAATAACAAATAAATTGCATGTAAACAGAAAAAAATTGATATTGAAATTCAGAAGAATGTGATTAAGAGAAAATCAGTAGAATTAACTCGGTTAACTACACAGCAAGTTGTTTTGCATAAATTGTAGTTATTTAAAATATAGATTTAAGAAACAATCATGATTCACAGTTATTTTTTAATACTTAATTATGATGCTTTTGCTATATAAATTTATAATTTGAGTAAATAGTTTTATGAGGCGCCGCCACGCCACGCCACGCTACTAAACAACAAAAACAAAAATGTCAAACATTAAATCACAACAAAATAATGTTTAATTTATAAATACATATATTTATATACTTATAGACAAACACCAACAACAAAATAGAAAAAGTTTTATGCACGAATATGAGATGTGAGTGTTGTTATTTATATGTGATTATTATTATATGTAATGATCTTTGAAAATAGGCGCCGCAATTGAAAATACTAAATGCGCAACAACAACATGATTATCAGTAAATGATGTGTTAACTTTTCTTTAATTATTATTGTAATAATTTTTATTTTAAATAGTTTTTTTTTTCTTCTATCTAATCAAGTTCTTAGTAGCACATTATGAACATTGTGACAACAAACAATAGCAATAGACTTTGATTGATGAATTATTTAAGAAAATAATGTATCGGACGCCAGGAACATACCAAGAACTGAATGAATACATAAAATCAAAACGAACTTGAACTGAATTGAAGGTCGAAGCTAAAAATTTAGAAGCGATGTAATTAGAGTTTTAGCGCCAGCGCCAGAGATTATAACTGAGAATAAGCTATTTCGATCTAAAGAAAAGTAGATGCGAAACATTTCATCTTAACTAGAAATGTGATTGAAGCAATTCACGTTCGAGCAGTACGATCTTCATATGTTGGGTCTCTATTAAAAAAAACTGATTTGAAGGCCAATCAGTATTGTTTTACATCAAATCCATAAGAAATATCTCAACGTCATGAGTAATGACTCATGAGTAGCGAAAACTATGATTATGATAATAGAATTAATGTATCTGTTAAATCAATAATAAAATCGTAGTGACGACACATTTTTATCACCACATCTTCAAAAGTTTTGTTTCGGATTGTATGTTTCGCTAAGTTAACAACTTTTCGATGTGATTAAGATTTAAGTTGACTAAACAATTCACAAAAAAAAAAAAAATAACAATAATATCATTACTTGCTTCGTTAAACTAAATACGGAAAAATAAATGAATAGAAAAATACATTTTTTGTAAACATAATTCTGCTGGCATTGCACATTTTCCACGGGTTACTGATCTTTTTTTCTGTACACAATCACATATTATTTGTAGGTATATGACGTCTCAAAAAGATTTTCTTTTCTCTTTTTTTTTTTTTCAAAAACAATCAACTTCGTCTCTAACAAATCTGATTCAGTTCATATTTCATTATTGTTGACAATGGTGTTTATAAAAAAAAAAACAAAAAAACAAAATGAAGCAAAATCGTTATTATGTATACATCGCGAATTCGCATATGACTTATATTCATTTACATATTTATAATTTATTTATTTCTTTTAAATTATTTATTTATTTACTTTTATAAAAGATAGTTTCAATTTCAGTTGTTTTACTGTTTACCTATCTAAACCAAAAATGAAACTTGATAACCAGCACGATACAAACAATATTCACATATACATTTTCTGCTTAGGTTAGTCATTTTCTGGTTTATTCTTTTTTGATATTATTTCGTTGTTGTTGTTTGTTTATGAAACCTTCATAATATTTATGCATGCTTTTTTGTTTTACAAATCATGTGTCTATAAGAGAACAAAAAAAACAAAATAATGAAAGAATAAAATGTCAATCTAAACTCCACATTTATTCCAAAAGATATGCGCAAATACAAATCCACGTTTTAATAACGTGTTCTACAATTAATTTGTCGATGTAGATTTATTTCATTCATAGAATTTTTGAAATATTATATTTTGTTGTGTGTAATTACAAAAAAATGAACTGATTACTGAAAAGCATTTTATATGTCTGACTAAATGAAGTACCGTGACTAGAAAAAAACAATTTAAGTATGTATTTAAAAAAAAAAAAAAAAACTTTAATCAAAGAATCGTTTTCATGTCACAAATTAGAAATTTGTGATGTCTAATAAATGCTGATAAAATGTCTCATACAAAATCTGTGGACTTTTCGAAATAAAATGAAAAGATTTTAAAGAAATATATTGGCCAGCGAAAATATGTATTTTGATTTAAAAATAGGATTTCTGAAAATTATGTTATGTTTATATGTTTATAAGAGTGCGATTTGGGAAATGCACTGAAGTTGTTTTTATTCATCACTGAAGCAAAGTACAGTAAAACCTTTCTAAATGAAATGCAACTTCGTCGCACTTAAATTGTTTCATGTACGAGAAGGTTTTCATTTATAAAAGTGGTTTTGTTGAAAAAATGCATATCCGTCTGGATTAACTCGTTCCAATTAGAGGAGGTATTTCACTTATAGAGATGTTTTACTGTATACCAAACAATTTTGGTTTCTTCTATTTTATTCACAGCTACGCATTCGGATCATGAGCTGGTCACGAAACAATGGGATCTTCAGGCAGTTTAAAGAGAACCACTGAAAAAGTCCGCTGGACAACGTGAAGCACTGAAGAATTCAGTTTGTTATCACATTTATTACTTATTCTTTATTGGCTTCTATTTCAAACAAAGTAAGAACCACATTATTAATAGTCATTTAGGCCTCGTATATTTTTATACATTGAATAAAATCCAAATAAAAACCAATTTTAACAAATTGTCATTTTTAATGAACTTCAAAAGTTGCGCACATAAAAATCTTGTGACATTGAAATAGAACCGACATAATTAAATACAAATTAGAATTTTTATTATTATTTTTATCATAAGATTTGAATATAATTTTATGTTTACATGCAAACGATGACATTTTCATATTTGCCTATTATAATTTCTATAAATTCTATTAATAAAATATCTACCTAGATACCGATACGGTTCGTACGTAATACGAGTATTATTGCAATTTATTTAAACCGCTTTAAGGATATGTTTATGAAGTGCAATTTGTATAAATGAATTGTGTTGTGTTGTGTTTGTTTTTTTTTTTATGTTCTGTAATTCATAAGTTTTTACGTACTTAAATAGAAAATTGAATATAATATGAAAATGAGTCAGAATCACATTTATTTATATTT
>JAABKK020021796.1:0-18937 GCA_011634745.2 Catotricha subobsoleta | reverse complement strand
ATTTATTATAGTCGATTTCGATTGCAGTTAAGCAATCACGATTAAATTTCGCTGAATTCTTCTCTAATTTTGCTATTTTTACATATTGAAAGTCATTGCAAGTTTTAATCTAATTTTAAAGTTTAAATTGCAAATATATAGCAAATATTTATAAATTTTTTTAACATGAGCAGTAACCTGAACTTCAAACCTTTAACCTGATTAAACCAGAGATTAGTAACTGCCTCTGCTCATAATCGATACAAAATTAAAGTTGTTGCCGCAGAATGAGTCTGAAAAACCTAAGTCGTCGGTGTTTCGGTAGTACGACAAACTTTTTCGTATGGAATATTCTTAGTATTATTCCAAACTAATTAATACGATTAAACAGATATGTTAATGATTAATTTAAATTGTTTTCATAAAATCTCTTTAGAGCTGCTAAATAAAATAAAAACAATTTAAGAATATTCGTTTAATTATAGTTATTTACTTGTAATACGACATATAATTCCATGCATCACGAAAGTAAATACATCGTCACCTCAGAAATTGTTTGTATCGTAACCAGAGCTGGGAAAGTACCTTCATAATATATGACAATAACACACAGATGAATCACTTGTAAATGTGAGCTATAGCCAAATTTATTCACGGTTTTAAGAACATTTTTCTACTTTTGCTTTTAATTAGCGATAGAATAAGCTCTTAACGCTCTATCAATAGCTAACAAAATTAGTTAATGAATGCAGTTAGTTAAGCACATTCGAAATCGACTTAAACATAGTTGTTTGTTATTGTTCATATTATGGATTTTTATGTGAAATTTAGTTGATTTAAGTATTTTTATGTCAACTTTATCTTTATTTACGTCTAAATATATTCCAAATAATGCTTAATTTACTATTTTTATATACCCAAGTAATTCTTAATCCGCAATAAAATAATAAAGAAAAAGAAAAAAACGAAGACAACAGATTTTATGTACCAAATTATTAATATACTTTCGTATAACTTGTTGCTATGCAACAATTCACATCGAAAAGTAAATGATTGTATGCGGCAAATATAAGCGATATATATTTCGTCTGTTTGTTCGTACAATTAAAAATGTCACGTATGAAACTATTATAGATTAGATTTATATTAATTAGAAATCAATATTGCTATTTGTCGTTGTTGGAAATTGGAATGTAGAAATTTTGTTTTGATAAAATATTTAATGAAAGTAAATGATTACCAATAATAAAAGAATTGGTAAGATGTAAACATTTTTCTAATCTTAGTGTTTTCAGATGTACGGCTCTGTGCGTCATAAAAATAATATTGATTTTGACATGACCCGCAAAACATTTTCTCTGCTAATGGAAAATAACTTTTAATACAATCAAATATCACTTAAATTTAATAATTTCTCAGTAAGTCATTCAATAAATAGAAAAAAAAAACAGGAAGGATACTTCTTGAAACGAGTTACAAGCTTACAACTGAAAACAAATTATAAAAAAAAACGTTCATTTAATTTAAACTTTCATGATTTTAATACCAAACCTAGCTCAGTAAAGATTCAATTCAGAAATATCAGGGATGGGAGAAAATACTTTATTTGTATTCATCTCTTTTTGTCTTTTATTTAAAATATAAATACAAATACAAAATAGAGAAGAAATACTTTTTTTTATTTCTGTGTTTCAATAAAACTAGTAAAGTATTTAAAATACTTATTTGAAGTAGGTACCTACAAGAACACTCCCATCCTTAACAAACAGCAACAGTATAAGAATTTGTTTTTTTTTTTCTTTTTTTAAATTGCATTTATCAACTTTTCCTGTTATTAGTTCGTTTCAATTAATTAAATTCTATCAAATATTTAATAAATCTATTCAAGCAAATTAACAGTCCAATCATAAATTTAATATTCTATTGGCACCTTCATAATGTCAATTAAACAATTATTTTTTTATTTCAATTGAAAGATTATTAATATTAATGATGAATGATTCATAATTAAATTATTTTAAATTCAATTAAAGATTGTGCAGTTATGCATGGATGTGTCTGTCTATGTGTGGTTTACATGTTTAAATTACTTGCGATAAAATTAAGTTGATAGGAGCAGTAATATTTCGTTTAGGTCAGTGGAAAAGGGAAAAGCATCACATGAGAAATTGCTAAAAATAATATTTTGAGTTCTTTTTTTTCCTTGAGGACTAACGTTTAAATATTTTCAAACTGTTCAAATTCGTTATAATGATTTGAACATGTTGCAATTCCCGAGCATTTTATTTTTGCAATTTTTAACGATATTCTTTCTAGTTTCTTGGCACCATCAAGGATGGAAGTAGAAATATACTCGTATTTTAATTAATATTTTAAATAAATATTTTATTTTTACAAAACCAATGTTTATTGGTAGAATTCACATTTAATATTTATCAGGAAAATTTATCTGATCGCTTGTGTATATTAGCATATTTTTAAATTTTAATTAAACATATTATAAAAAATGATATAAATATGTGAATTTATCATAGAAAAGTGGTTTATCAAAAAAATTTAGAATAATTTAGTTACGTGAAGTTAGGATTTAAAATGTTTAAAGAACGAAACACTAGTGGTTTCTTTCGAGCTATCGGAGCAGTTTATTAAAATAGTGAAATGAAAACCCTGACAGAAGATTGATATTGTTTGTGCTGGTACTCGTTTTAGCAATGCTAGTATAGAAAAAAGTTTGAACGACTTCTTGTATTAAATGAATGGATACCTAAATTGAGTTAAATCTTAAATATGAAGATAAAAAAGTATAGATATTTATTGGATTAATTTTGCAAGGGCCACTTTTTCATTCATGGTTTAAACTGAGTTTAACTTTAAAATTAAACGATCGCATTTATAAAAAAAAGAAGAAAATCGGACGTTTACACTCAGTTTAAAGTTAAACCATGATAGAAAAAGTGACCCCAAATAGAATATTATAAATAATGAGGGGAAACTCGTCTGCGTAAATTTCCAAAACTATATCTATATAGAAAAATCCGAAAGTTGGAACTACGCAAATTCGTTGTTTTTTGTGAGTTTGTTGGCTGTAACCCATGCAATTTATAAATGCATTAAGTTGCATAAATTATTTGATATTAAAATGCAAAATAGAGTAATTTTTCCATGATTTGAGTTTAAAAAACGTATTTCAAAAACAGTTTTTTTTAAAAAAAAAAAAAAAAATAGTTAATAAATGAAAAAAAATAAGTAAATAAATAAATATTTTGCAAGTCGCTGCTTAACACCAATTGTTTTTAAATGCATTGAAAATAACCGATATGTAAATTCGATGAACGTGTATTTAATTTTGTTCATTCATATTAATTGATTATTAGAATTAAGTTTAAAGAGCACCAATGTCATAAAACGAAGACTTGAAAAGAAAATTTCCTTTTCATTTGCAAACAAAATCCTATTACAATATTTTTCGGATATTTGAAAAAAATGCCAAATAAATCCACAAAATTTTACATTTTTGGGATGAAAGCTTACAATGAAAAACGTTTTTAAATTTAGACTATTTTCAATGCGTATCGGAAATTACATTTGCATCTAGTTTGTAAAATTTATTCAAATCAATTTTTTGGTCCAAAAAATTCTCATTGAAGCAAATCTTGAAAATTATTTATCCAATTTGTTTGAAACAAATCCGCATCAATAGATCGCTAGACAATTTTTTTTTTTTTATAAATAAGAAGTTCTGCGAACGTAAGTATTTAGTAATAAGCGCACTTATGACTCCTTATCGATTTGCCGTATAAATCATTTGTCTTAGATATTAAAGTAGACTTTTAACGACGTATGACGCCAGTAAGGTTTAATTTTTTTTTTATCAAAGGCGACCAACAAAAATTATGAACATGTTTATAGACAGCTTTTTATAGACACTGCCCATGATATTCTAAGAAATCAATTAATAAATGCAACAAATTATTATTAAATAAACACTAAATAATAAACAATTTATTATTTTATAAATAAAAAATATATATATTTATATACGTTTAATGCTTTTATATTTTACAAGAATTGAAAGACATAACAGCATGATTATCATAACGAAGTAAGTAAAGCAAGTAAGTTTATTTAACATAGTTATGCATTTATGGATATATTATTATTTAGTAAAATGTATTTGTGCAGCACATTCTTTTGCTGTGTGGAGTATTGGTCACCATATTTATAACGAAAATCAAACCGAAAACCACAGTCAACTGCAAATAATCTTCTTCTTTCTTTTTTTTCTTTTATAAAATATTTTTATTTATAAAGCCGAATGTATTTGAATTCAAATAAATAAAACACACGCAAAAAAAAAAAGAGTAACAGAAGAGAAGTTAATGTGCTTTCCTAATTTGGAAAACCGCATTTAAAAGCGGCGACGCCTAACTAAAAAAAATGAGAAATTCTGTTTTTTTTTTTTTTTTAAATGTAATTCGCGTGTTTTTTTTTCTGTAGAAATTCGAATAAATGAACTCTTAATTTTTTTCATCTTTTTCGCGTTTGTTTAAGACCAACTAGGTATGAAGTTTGTGCATTCACGAAATAAAATTTAAAAAAAAAAAAAATAGAAAATTCGATATTATAAATATTTTATCTTATCTTTTCTCTTTTATTATTTTAAGTACTTAATCGCTTATATTTTATTTATATCCGATTGCTAGCCAATAAGTCTTTCTAAGTATTTTTTTTTATAAAGTAAATGGGCTGACTTTGTTTTTCATTGGAAAGAAATCAGAAATAAATGTTCTATGGAATAAGTGAAAGTTTAGACTTTAGACCGATTTATTCTCAGAATAATTTACAAAGAAAAAAAAAACTTTTTTGTTGTCTCTTACTTATTTATATTTCCTGGTTAAATATTCAGTTTTTGTTCTTTTATAACTGGTATTGAGTTTAATTTGAACAGTAACCGGTCTATTTGTCGATATATAAATTTGCTAGCATAAAATTTTGACGACATACAAAAGGAAGTTATGCGAACTTTTTCCTTGCTATGTGTCTGACATTAAATCAACTTATTGACAGTTTTCCTTTTTGTCGAAAATTCTAGATCGAATTTATTACCTTTTTCGACAAAATTTGTGTGTTGGTAAATTTGTATTTCCACCAATTCGTATGTTGTAAACCAACAAAGGAGTCAATTCAACAATGACATTGTCACTCAAATTTAATCAAAAAAAAAAAAACACGTATAAAAAATTTCGTTTGGTTATTATACTATTATTAATTAATTTTTTTTGTCAACTTTAGTAAATTAACTTAAAATTTCGTAAAAGCGGTGTTTTAGTTTGAATTTTGCTCAAAATAAAAATCATGAAAATTATTTCAATTAGAGTGGTTCTGCTATTGTAACGATATACTTTTCAATGTATGCAAAAGTATACTTTATAATATATAATGGAAACATTGGATGGAATATATTACCTTGTAAGTTGTATTAATATAAAAAATATATTCTCTATGGTATATTTTGATATACTTTAGAGTATACTTTGTGACGTAAACCAAATAGACCGCATAACGTGTATTTTGAATAAAGGTATAGTCTGGAAATTATCATAGTGTTCCAATGTTTCCTTTATGAAGTCTACCTTTGTAAATCTTGGTAGGTTACAAGATTTCCAGTAGGTACGGTTAACAATTCGATTTAATTTCAAAAGTCATTGCTCATTGTATTCCAATTCTTAAGTAATGCGCTATGATAACCATAATTACCAATTGTCTTGCACTATCAAAAACAACATACATGACTGTGACAATATCTATTACTTCAACCTATTCATTATTACAATTATTATATCACAGTCAATTTGGCTAAGACAAACAATACCAAATCTACGAACGTTTCTATAAATAAATTATTAGAATAATAATTATGAGTAAATCTATTATATAACGAAAAAAAATGGTTATTTCATTGCGATTTAATGTTTATTTTTATTAAATGCCTTTTTTCCTTTTTTTTTTATGTATTGTTAAGTCGTATTCATGGCTCTATTAAAAAAAATAACTAACGACGCATTTCAAATAATCCAATTGTTCAAGTATTCGATACGAATTAGTTTATGTTGGTATTACACGTGCATAGTATATAATTTATGGAAAAACAACTACAGAAACATCTTAAATGTCGTAGTTTTATTAACAATAAATCTTGTTAAAATCGAAACTATAGAAAATTCGATTACACATTGATTGATAATGTGAGACATTTATTATCATTAATATTATCTCATTAATAATGTTTATACACAGAAACTAGTAATCAGGGATGCGTATACCTCTTCAGTTCTAACAGTTCGGTTCTTATCAAATAAAATTAGGGGTTCGGTTTTTGTAAAAAAAATTTAAGGGTTCGGTTCTGAAGTAAAAAAAAGCGGAAGTTCTTAAATGAGGGTCAACATCTATAACGGCTTTTCTCTTTTCAAGGTTGCGTTTGAAAGTAAAATAAAAAATAGTTGAAGTGAGATGAAATATCGTCAAAGATCTACTCTATAACTTTTAGGGGGCAGTTTAGGGAGGTATAATGCTCCAAAAAAAACGTTGTTCTACAAAAATAAGTGGGAGTTGATAATAGATGATTTTTCTGTCCGCTGCTGCGTTTGGAAGAAAAATTAAAGTGATCAATTTGATCATGAATACCTCATTCGTTAGTTCATTTTTAGCGGCCATCTCGTTTTACTTACGGTAAATATTTTTTTTTCTTAAAGTACTTTTCAACTTAGGAATTTACAAGAAGTATTGCAGCTTATTTAAAGAAATAGAAAGAGATATTGCTTATTAAATATTGAAAATGATCAATTTGCATCAACACTGCGGATTAGGGTTAAGGTTGCGTTCAATAAAACGGTAAAATAAAATACAATTTATTCGTCAAATCGTTAAAAGAGAGTAAAATAAAGAAAGATTTTACAGAAATGCATAATAGCGACAAAAATTGAAAAGAGATTCGGTTCTGAAAAATTAAAAGGAGGGTTCAGTTCCAAGGTTCGGTTCTGAAGTCGAAAAATCAGTGGTTCTTGAGGTTCGGTCATATCTCCGAACTATTTTGAAATAAAAATGCCGGCAAATTAGTATTTCATTTAGTTCAAAGAATTTCCCATTTAACACCATAAAGTTTTGTTAATTATTTTGTTTTTAAAAAATACAAGAAAAGAGGAAATTTATGTGAAATTCTTGACAAGTAGCAAGCCAACAATAGGGCACTTTGGTATCACACAAAATTATTTTCACTTCAATAAATTACGGTCTCAAATAACATGTTCTATCTATAACACCGTCATAAACTCATTGAAATCAAACTCTTCTTTCAATTTGGAAACAAAAGCAAAAACAACAACAACAACAACACCACCAAACAAACCACTCCGCTGGATATATTTTTCTTCTGCTGTATCTGTCTTACACACACAAATATTTATATTAAGGTTATCGTTGCGCAGCAAATTGAGATCAACAATGGTGAAAGAAAAATCTATTGCACAGCAAATTATCGTTTCTATATCTGTTCTGTAGATCGGTTTTGCTATAATGACATATTTTCTTGAAGTTCATTATTTTCAATGGAGATAGATTTTTATTATTTTATTATGATTCTTATTATATTTTTATCGATAATAATAACCTCAGGCTTTATCAGAATCAATTATTGATATATGTGTCAAAATAAATACGAGTAGAAAATCTGTTGGTTTAATATTTTTATTGTTCTGTAATAAAATAATATCGTCTATATTGGATGTTAGCATCCCGTATCGCGTCAGTTAGCCCGCTTTTCTTGTTGTTGTTTTTTTTTTGTTTGGAATGAAATATTTCTTTGCATTACATAATTTCATGTGGTGTGGCGACTATATAGCATGAAACGAGGTCAAGGAAACGAAACATTGTCGAATTAAAGGTTCAATGAACTGAAAATTACCCAATGTGAATATTAGTATATTCGAATGAATGGAACGATGAATCAGTGTAGATTTTTTATTATACATATAATTTATATTTACATTTTTTTTTCTTTCTTTTTTTGCTTTTAAGAAACGGCATCGATTTGATTTTACTTTGACAAATTTTTAAATTATTTTTATTATTATAGTTTTGCTCTAATTATTTAGCTGAATTTAAATACCCTGTTTATGAAAACTTTGAACAAAAACTGAATATTATACGATTTGCAATTTTATACAAATTGAATAATAAAATGTTTCAAGGACATTAATAAATAAACGAAAAATTTGGCAAATCGTCAGAACGGTGGTGTAAGAATTTTTATTTTAACTACGATTATTATGAGAATGATAACAAAACTCAATCTGTAAATTAATATTATATAAAATTTCAAATATCATCTTGCAAATATGTATCCGTTGGTTCCCCCAACAGATCAAATGTTTAAATAATTATTGCGTAGGTAAAAATAATAAAATATATCCATATAGGTATGGATGGTAGATGCGTGGGAAGTACTGATCCATTGGAGGGTAGAAGTCATGTCATGTCATGTCATATTTATATATATGGTCTGCGTGTGTAAGTGAGTGGGCATAGGCATCATCACACAGTGTGATTTATAACGATGATTAATTTTTGTTCTTTCTTTTTTTCTTTTCTTTTTTTTAAATACTCCATTCAATAAATTAGAAAAGAGAAGAAATTTTCAATAATTTTCAATAATTTTCCAATACAATGATCAATAACCCAACACCAATTGCCGCAGTTACCAGGAAAACGAAAATGTATGTATAAATAATATACCCTCGATTTGTATTGATTAAATAATTATACGCAGACGGACGATGTTGAATAATGAAAATATTCCAAATAAAAACACCTGCGTGATTTATGATTGTTAAAAAACGAAAATGAATGTTTAATATTAAATATACGTAAGTAATAAGTATAATGCTGTCGGTGTTTAACATAAAAAAAAATGGAAAAGGGAAAAACCTAAAATTGTCATACTACATATTTATAGAAAATGATATTGAAAATATTCTCATAATTATTAATATTTAATGGCTATCAAATGGATCTTGACAATTGACCGATACCAGTAATAACGAAAACAAAAAAAAAAAATCAATTGAAAAGTTAAATATAAATATTTTTTTTTATTAAAATAGAATTCATTCAATTATGTTACGCATAACGCATATACGAATTGTAGCCATAAATAAATCGCATACATATTTAATGACACGATAAAAAAAAAAAAAAAACATATGTAAATATTTTCCGTACGCTAAATGCCAATTACTAATTCTAATATGAGTATGTATTGCTTTCTTTATTCTAACCAAAAGTCAAATTGAAAATATGAAAATAGATAACAAACGTCTATTAGTTTTGCCCTGTAAACTAATTGATTAATTTTATACATTCCATAAATAAATTTGTTCAGTAACAACTAAAATAACCACTTAATTACTGAAGGCTTTCACATGCAAAACTGTATGTTCTTAAATATTTATAGCAATCTCTAAATCAATATATTCAATCAATATGTTTCTCAGCAAAAAAAAAAACAACATAAAAACATAAAAAGAATACCAATCAATAACGAGGTCAAACAATTAATATTTCTACACACATTTAAAGGACACCATCGCACAGAACGATATGTAAAACGAAAGGTCAATAACATTTTAATAAATTTCATGTAATCCAGCCAGCCCATCATCATGTATACCGATTACACGCGACAACACCCTATATTTTCATCGAATTCAGTGGGTAATTGGTCGAATACAAAAAAATTCTGAATTATTATTTTATTTTATTATTAATTTTTCGTATGTTGGGCGTTTAATGAAGAATACATAACACCACCAAAGTAGCCGTTTCATACCGAAACAATGTAAAATATAAATGAAAAAAAAAAAGAAGAAAAAAATGGTAAATAAAAGCCGGCAGAATAAAAATTATTAATTAAATAAACCAATTTATTTTCTATTTAATTGGTTTTATTTCAATGCAAACAAATAAATCAATATTTATTTCCAACAATTAAATAAACTGAAATTAGGCAATAGTTAAATGAGGTAATTCTTATTGCATCATCTGAATTTTAAGTATTAACCGTCGATCAGCAATAAATTAAAGTTACAGTTAAAAAAAAAAATGGATTTCGAATAATGATAAATGAGGAAATAATTAATCATACAAAAGAGGAAATACATTTTCGGCCCATATAGTTTTGAATATGAAATGTTCTTGACCTTACAGACAAGACAAGTAACCATTGTCTGAGTTACAATTAACCTCGAGATAAAATAAGTAATACTGTTTAAACGAATGTTTAAAAACAGTTCATGTTAATAATTAAAATCCTACACAGAAAAAAAAACCTGAACAATTATGAATAAGAAATTAATATAAATTATTTATTTATTTTTGTTTTGTTTTTTTTTGTTTTGCACTATTGAGAAAGAAAGCGTTTTGATCGAACGTATTATACTTCCGGTAATATATTTATATGTAATAATAAAAAAATTAATTATTGTTAAAGTTCTATAATTAATTGAAACACGGATTGTCATAATAACGGTTACTTATAAACTTGTTTAAATTCTGAATGAATTATTGAATAAAAAATAAGTAAATGGAACCGTTTTAAATTGCGGTCAAATTATTCAAGAACAAACTAATGGATCTGACAAATAAATGTATTAATGCAACATGTGGCATTGTTTTAAATTGATTTTATTTAGATTGTTAAATTCTGTGTCACGATTTTTGGTATGTTTTATTTTGCAATTTTACTTTACGAAAATCACTGAGTTGAGAGTTAAATTTTTATGTTCGATTTCGAAAGAGTTTTTGATGAATTTTGAATTTTACTATTTTTTTTTTTTATTTTTATCAGAAACTGATGATGAAATGAAAACAACTATTAAATGACAATTTAAAAATTGTTTTCATTTTGCATCGTTTGCCTTTTCAGCGATTTTATATTTTAAAATCATATTTTCCATTTTCAGGTATATTATTTGTGTGGATGTTATTTCTCCAAAAAAAAAGAATTATTTCCGATTTACTAAATTTCATGCAACAAATTTAGATAAAATGAGATTTCAATAAAAAAAAAAATAGCAACATTTCTGCCTTTCGAATAAGATAAGCTTGCTGTGACATTGAAGTAAAGCGCAACAATTTTTTTTTTGTCTGCAAATTTGTAATGTGCACAACCGTACAACTGAATGCTTAACCTTAATTTTAAAATAATTGAAATAAAAAAAAAGACCTCACAATTTAAACAGACAGGTAAGATATATATATTTTTTTAAGAATTTATTTTTTTATTAGTTAAATGAAACTAAAATAAACAACAAAAAAATATTTTGATTTTATTAATACTTATATCAAATTATTATTAGAAAATATAACACAAAAACTAAATCCTAAAGTAAAATCTAAGATATTTTTAGCGCATCATCAAAAATATAAAATGATTGAGGAATGAAATGAATTTAAAATTAAATAAATAAAGAAAAAAAAAAGAAGAGATAAACGCGATGATTATAAAACATAAAACAAAACTAATATATTTAAAATGTAATATAAATATTAAATACCTATGCAAATTTATCAATTAACTCAGCTAAAAAATCGCGCAACGCAAAGATTTTTTCGTTATTATTCTATATATATATAATATATATATATTTTTTTTTTTTACTTTTTTGTGTGTATTTGCGATATGATGACATTGAAGTAAATGTTTGTATGAGTGCGTTATTTTTTCTAATATGACATTAAATATAACTCAATGATTACGATAGAATTGTATTTGTATGTGAATTGGCTAATTTAATTGGTGGTGTGGATCGGTTAAACTGATTACTATAGCCCACTGATTTGATTTATTTTATTTCATAAAATTATTAACTATAATTAAGCAAGATTGCGATAATCTGACAATTGGATATTTTAACTACTACTTAATTTGATCACTAACATTATGATTTTGAAGGTTATCAACCGTAGTAAAATTTTCGATTTTGAAGTTTTAATTCTAACCGGTTTAAAAATTGAAAAAAATTCATTCGAAGAAAAATAATGACAATTCTAAAAAGAATGTTTTTCTTTCTTAATTTTCAAAATGTTCTATAACATTTCAAACATTTCTAATGTCTGTTTTATATCTAATTCGTAATAAAATAAAATATTTTATTGTATTTGTGAGAGTTGACTAGAATATTAATCATACAATAATAAACAATTTGATTAGAAAATTAACTAAATAATTGAGAGTAATTAACATTCATCCATTAATGTAAATTTGATAAATATTATGAGGACAATAAAGATCATTGCAGAATAACTGAAATTCCATTCGTGCACATGACACAATAAAAACATTGTTGTTCCCCAAGTTAGCGAGAAAATAAAGGTTTTTTCTTTTCTTTTTCGTTTTTTTTTTGTGCTACGGTTCAATATGATATTAAGCCCGTACAAATAAACACATAGGTTGTTCGTAGATTATTAAGTATTTGGTATGATCTTTAGTATATAGTGGTTGGAATGATATTCATTCCAATTATATTTTCTATGCGAAATGAAATAAAATGAACTACCTAAGCAACAGCCATATCAGTCAGTTTTGTTTTAGCATTCATATAAAAATATGTAAGTAATATATAATTCCAATTCCATTGGAGTCGTCGACATTTTTATTGCATTAACATTGAGCACGCAATTTTCTTTGGTTCTTTTTTTCTTTCTCTTTCTCTACACGTCTTTTTTTTTCATTTCTTTATATGTTCAAAAATGTTTGCCCGAATGGTTTTAGGATTTTTTTTTTTTTTTGTCTTATTTTATAAAATATGAGTAATTAAAAAAAGAAATTGAAAAAGTTTTTTTTTTGTTTTTGTGCGACTTTTAGAAAATAAATGTGTGTATAAAGAAATATGGCATGAATGAATAAAAAAAAAGAAGCTAACTAACCTTTCACTATCCTCGATGGGTTGACCATCTTCACCAATAGCTATAGCTGGTGATGTGACTCCGTCTACAGCAACAGTTCCTGCATCTTCAACTCCTCCACCAATTGGTGCAGTA
The DNA here is from genome assembly GCA_011634745.2 of Catotricha subobsoleta. Lineage (NCBI taxonomy): Eukaryota > Metazoa > Arthropoda > Insecta > Diptera > Cecidomyiidae > Catotricha > Catotricha subobsoleta. The sequence goes on along the minus strand of JAABKK020021796.1, from coordinate 5,863 downwards.
CCGGCTGCACTAGCTGGTGATGTAACACCATTATTATCAGCAACTATTCCAGCTGGACTAGCTGTTACTGTACCTCCAGTAACAGTGACAGCAGTAGTTGCTCCATCACTAATTGCACTATTATTTACTAAATTTGTTAGGGCCGCATTAAAATTAGTCGAGTTATTATTATTGTTATTTAACACTAAAACATTACCACTGACAACACTGTTACCGTTTGACGAATTATTACTGACAACGGATATATCACTTGCACTATTGCCTACAACATTTGGAATTGACGATGTTGATGATGATGTTTGAATAAAATTTCCTCCCGCACCGGTTGAATTAACCAAATGTTGTTGAACACCACTGTCTGTTGATGATATTGAAACTGACGATGGTATACTAAATGGCACACTAGTTCCACCTCCTAAAACTGTTTGCTGTTGACTATTGTAATTTTGGGCCGATATATTATCTTGTTGAATATGAACGGTTGGTTGCTGTTGAGATTGCTGTTGTTGATTTTGGTTTTGAGGTGGAATAAAGGAAGCATGATTAACAACACCTGATGGTAAAACGGTTGGCGCATTTAAATTTAATTCCAAATTATTTGGAATGTGTCCCATGCTCATAGCCTGTGGATGCGACACATTGACAATACCTTGTGGTTGTGATGTTACTGGAAGAGCAATATTGGTGCCAGTTGCAATATTATTTTGCAAAACCATTCCATGTAAAATACCGGCTGGTAATGTTTGACCATGTGGATGTGCTAATTGAGGCTGCTGTTGTATATGTTGTTGTGATTGTGGGCCAATATCATTGGCAACTTGAGCATAAAATTGAGAAGCTGACTGACCTTGTTGCATACTATTGTGTAATTGTTGTTGAAATTGATGAATGTCATGCAATTGTTGCAACGGAATATTTTGCGATACATGAACACTTTGACTACCACCAGCCGACGTTGAAGAATGTTGTTGTATTGGATGCTGCGAATGTGAAGGATGATTTTGATGATTTTGTTGTTGATGTGGTAACACTTGCGCAATCATTTGATGCAATTGTTGTTGTGGTAGACTTTGTCCCGGAGCTGTTATCATTGTTGTTGGTTGTGCATTATTTACACCGACAGCATTAATTGGGATGTGTGACAATGTTTGGGCATGACTAGTTTGTTGAATGGGTACATTATTTTCACTGGTAACAATACCGACAAATGGTGAATTGGTCTGAACTGGCTGTTGAAGTGTTTGTCCTGGCGATGTAGATGTTGATGGTGGTAAACATCCACCCGGAGCACTTTGACCAGCAATTAAATGTTGCGTTGTTGCCAATAAATTTTGTGTTGACAATATTTCGGTTTGAACCACTTTATTTGGGGAATCATTACCGTCAAGGTCAATATTATTTTCATTTAACACAACACCACTATCATTAGTTGCAACATCTTTAGCATTTGGTGTTGATGTTGTTTGCATTGTTGTATGATCTAAATAATCCATACACATCCATCGGCCACGTTTAAATGGTTCAGTGCTTTCTATCTTAACAACCTTGAAACGTTCATTACGTTGATTTAAATCGACATCAAGCTTATTCGATCCACCAACAATATTTATACCAGCATCTTTTAAACTTACATGAACATCGGACAATGTCTGTCCACCATTACCACTTAAATCAGCTGGTGCTACAATTGCTAGTCCATATTGTGCGCTAGTCGGTATAACTGGTGCCGTTCCAAGTGCATTTGTTGAAAAAAATACATCTTCTTTGGAGAATGTGTCTTCTGAAAAGCTTGGCGTTTCATTTTCCAAATCGGTAATTCTGCTATTATCATCTGTAGTATGAGATTCGTCTAAATCGTCAGCTGAATCGTCACCGTTATCAGCGCTTGTCCTTGTGCCTACCGTAACCGAAGTTATTTGAAACGATGATGTTTTTGCTTTTCGTAATGACGACGTAGACAACGACGATGTACTATTTGTCACTTGTGGTGATGTTGTTGTTGTTGTAATTGTTGTTGTTGTTATTGGTAATATCGATGAATTATTTAAATTCATCATCAGTGACGAGGGTGTTAATGCTGTAATTGTAGTGGCCGATCCACCACTACCACCATTACCTGCAACAGCGCCCCCAAAACTATCTGATGAATTGTTATTCATTGCTAATCGTAAACTTTCGCTAGTAGTTCTATGTACAATATTTGCATGTTTTCCACTACCAATCTTTCCATCAATTGGACGATTTGATAGTTGTTTATTTGGTTGTTGATGTTGCTGCGATTGTATATTATTTGTAATTTGTATTTGCGACGATGTTTTCTTCGTATTTGATTGTGGTGCAGTAATTGTATTGCTGTCAGCCATATTGGTATTGGAAATAATTGGAACTCGCGACGACGAAATGTCTTGCACACACACTCTGCACACAATTTTTTTTCTTTTTATTTTACTTTTTTCTTCAAAAATATCGCCTTAAATCACTCTTTATCTTGCACTTCGAACTTTTATTGAACGTTGCGCACATTAAGAAGAAATCCAATTATATATTAACCACATATTTTATACGGAAATTCAATAAATTATACAAATTTTAGTCGAAAATGGTGATTTGAACCACCTATAACACACTCAATATAAACACATACAGAACAAGAAACTGTATGGCTGCCATATTCTTTTCAAATACATCAATTCCTGAAAATTGAAGGGCGATTTTGAATGACAGCGGCCATTTTCCATTTCGCTTTTAATTAATTTCATTGCTGGCCATCTAGTGGTGATTAACTTTTGATATTTATTCCAGTTCTTAGGTCCCGAGAAACACAAATATGTTTTATAATAATATATCACAATATATCGATTTACGAAAAGTTTATTCCTCATCGTGTCGCTTTCGGCGTTTGTCCCAATAGTTTAGTAAAAAAATAGTTTTTTGTATGGACGTGCAGGATATTTAACTAATTGTAGAATTGTTTAATAATTTTTTGTTTAAATGATTATTAAAATATTTACCTTTCAGCTTAGTTGTAAGTTTTATTCTATTTTATATTTTCTTATTATTATTTGTACAACCGAAATATGACTGAATTAAGGTTTTTAAAGCTTTATGTTAGCTAATATTTATAGTAAAGACATATTAATTATTCACACTAAATAAGAAAACATTTATTTTTATTTACTGTTTTCATTTGATAGCTAATCAAATAATGAAATAATGAAATAAATATATAAAAATAAAGCATAAAAACTTATATTATAACTATCTAATTGCAATTTTATATGTAGCAGCTGTATTTCCATTGCACACATACAAAATTCCATAATAAAAGAATTTCAAATTTGTTTACTAGAATATTGGAACAATCGCCGAAAGTGCCGTCTGGCAGAAATGTTTTACGGGTAATTTTATCTCCCCCCATTGTGACACCTTGGAACATTCAGAAACTACCCCCTCCCCCCAAAATACACAACAAAAGTCGAAAAAATTCAAAAATTATATATAAAATCGCCTATAATTATTTTAGTATTGGTTTCTTTTATTTCAAAATCCGTCACGTAACGAAATAAGTTTCTCTTCCCTTCGTCGTAACAAATAAAAGCATTTTTTAATAATCCCCCTCCCCCGTAAGAGCGTTACGTGGCTTGGGAAAGTCTACTAAGATAAATCTTAGGGTATGATTTATAGTTCTTTGTTATATATTATAAGCACAATTAACTTGCAATTATTCATATGGAACTCATAGAACGATTCCTATACATTTAATACTTTTTTTTTATATTCAAATTGACATTGTATCTCTCGCTCACCCATTTAAATATCTATGAACGCACATTCTGTACCGGTACCTTGAATTTTTGAGATATCTTTAAATCGAAAATATTGTATCGCTAGTAAAAATTTCTACTAATTTATGTTCTTAACACGATAATAGTGCGTATATAGAGTTCTATTTTATATTAATATTATTTATCGTATTATTTATTTTCTACAATAAGGCCGTTTCTCAATTCATAATTATTGTGTATATTCCCACTCTAAAATCTCGAAATCTTGCATTTACTTTTACACATGACAGGAGGTGGCTTAATAATTAGGCAGATTTTAAAAAAATTATGAATTGAGAAACGGCCTAATAAGATTATAATTTCATATATTTATAGAAATTTGATCGTGGTTTACGTTGCACTAGATATATTTCTCCCGTGTCGCAACTGATACGATATGATAAAGCAGCAATTCCATCAAAAAAATTATCCCCTATCTCGCCTGTAGTCCCCTCATCACATACAAAGTGTCAGCTCAACAAACGTACGAATAATAATTTTTCATATAAATCTAATCTTTCGCAAACTCCCTATTCGCATCCGCGGCATCTATAGTACATAATCTACTTATCAAATAAAGCTTCATTTGTCTTTATTTTTCTTTCCTTTCATTTTGGCGTTCGGCGATATTCAACAATTTTTTTGTTATTATAAATAATGGATCAATCGGATATGTGTAAGGAAGTGTTTTTTTTTTATATTTAGTATATTTGAAAGATTATTGATGATTCGGCTTCAGTTTTTTTTTTTTATTTGGACACAAAAATCATTTATTAATCAAAAAATGTGTTGTTTTTGCTTTAATTGATACATAACCACAATAATATCTAATTTTAAAAAAGAGATTTCATTTTCAAAAAACAATTAGGATTACTGAGTTTTATGCTGTAAATTTTAGTTTTTACTTTTCCTACCGATTACAAATCCTAATTGATTTTCTATTCAATTATTTTTTTACATTTATAGATTGTCCACCCTTCATCTACTTACTACACAACGTAACTTATCAAGTTACTACCGAATGATAATATCTTTGCTTTGTTCGGTCATAAAAATAAGTTTCAAGTAAGTAAGTATATATTCCTATGTACAGTTTATTACATTATTATTATTGTAATGTCTTTATTTTTCTCTTTTTCAGTACTTATCAAGGCTAAATTAAAATAGTATTTGTTCGAGCAAGTTTTACGTTGTTCCAAAAATGAGTGATATTCGCAATGAAATCGATACATTTTCAAATAGTTTAAAAGAAAATACATATTACTAAATTTGTAGAAGAAATAATACAAGAACAATTGCAAACAATACGGGAAGAAATGTATAATAATAATATGTATATTTTTATTAAGCGATTTGATTTTTCGTCACAATAATTATTTACATATATATTAATAATCTATAATATCGTTTTCATAAAAAAAATTATAACAAAGATTTTTAAAAATATTTAAAATTGATGAGTTTTTTATGACATTTGGGAAATTTGGGACTCTACAGTCATCTTGATTTCGTAGCACACGTATCATTTACATATTTAATACTTGATGATAAATATCGAGGTAGTAGGTTAATTTTAATTTTATAGAACATTCACTTTAATTTGTTTCTCCACATTTAACCATTTAAGTTCATTTAACATTTCTTGAATCGACGTGCGTTTGTTTTTCTTCAATAAGATTCGCATTGCTTTGTTCTGCAGTAATTGTAATTTGTTTAATTCAGTTTTAGACCCTAAAAATAATATCGATGAGCAGTATGTGACATGTGGATAAATTATTGAATTGTACACAGTTAGTTTCCTGGTAGGTGCTAGTTTATGAGCAATTCTTGTTAATTTTTTTTTATCTTTTTCACAACTTTCTTTGTGACGTAATCGATATGATCGTTAAACTTAAGTTGATCATCCAATATGACACAAAGCCATTTGAAAGTTTTAACTCTCTCAATAGATACACCATCGATAACAATGTCACAGTCCGTAATATTTTTGTTTGCTGAGTTGATTAACATCCACTTTGTTTTATCTATGTTAAGTTTAA
>JAABKK020021785.1:0-18195 GCA_011634745.2 Catotricha subobsoleta | reverse complement strand
ATTATGGTATTGTCGATATGAAAGGAGATTATCTGAGGTTTTCTTTTTCTATGATAGGACATATGACAGCATTTGTCAATGTTCAAGTCTAGCTGGTTAACTCTACACCATAGATAAAAATTGATAATTATATATTATATTATCAATATTATTTATAATATTGATTTACGCGCGTAAAGAGCTAACTCAGGAACACCCCTATTGCACTGCAGCATACATTGATGAAACAATACGAACCGTTCGTATAGATTGGATTTTGTTTGAGTTTGAGAATTAGCACTCAGATCCCCCTGCAATATATAGATTTAGCATCATTGATGAATGTTTCGTTAAGTAACTGTGTGCCAATTTAAATTTTCAACAACACAATAACAATAAATGAATAAAAGAAAACAACAACATAAAATAAGAAACCTATTCCCATTTACTAAATAGAATGTATCAATTTTTTTTATAAATAATTAATCTAATATTAATCCTATCGTCGCACAGATTTACCAAATGAATGAACATAGAAATTCTTCAATTTACGTTAATCTGAAAGCCCATAAACTATAATTTAAAGTTTTCCGATATTAATTTAATAATATGCAAGTTGTATTAAATTAATTAATTATTGAAATCATCTTTCACAACAAAATTTAAGAATTATAAAAAAAAAAGGCAAAAACGAAAAAGAAGACGACAAAAATCAATAATATTTCAGATGCAAAACTTCTTAAAGGTTATAAATAAAGATAAAAAAAAAAATATTCATTCCGCCCACGTCAATAATAAATTAATTTATTCTTATCTTTTTGGTTAATAAAAATTAATTTCTAAAATATTAAAATTTTACCGCTTATCTGTTACAGCCTCGGTTACAGCTATTTAAAAATTTATTAATTTATTTAAGAAACATCACACATCACTTTGAGTTAAAATGATGATCATTAATTAAGATTTATTCAACGGAAAAATATTATTATTATTATTTTTTTTTTTTTTCACTCTTTTATAGATGTTATACAGCATCGAAAACATTCATAAAATTTAAACATTTATAATATCTATCTTTATCTTTTATAAGTGAATTGTAGCTGATGGAGGTATTTATAATAGTGAGAATAATATTATTATTTTTATTATATTAAAATTCAGAAAAAAGAAAAAAAAAATTGTATAATTTACGAATTTTAACTGTCTAAATCGTGTCCATTAGTTAAATTTATGTTTAGCAAAAATGTTTTTTGTCCCTTCCTAACTCCGTATTCGGATTATTTCGGATTATTGATGTAAAGTATAATTAAAATAATGTTAACACAAGGGCAATGAGTTAGTTGTATTTTACATTGCAGATCCACCCGAGTATACTAAATAAAGAACTAGATCAATATCTTTTCAAATAAACATTGTATTAATATATGTAATTGAAATTGGTAGAGACATAAGAGTGACTGTATGACGTAAAATTTTATGTTATATAAACCGATTTTCAATAGGCTGTACTATATGACATATTTTTTTTTTCTTTTTAATTTTCTCTTAGTCAAAGTCTCACCAGAATGGCCTTTATTAAGATGATGTGTTCCCCCGCTAGTGCCAATTGTTGATAAAATACATTTTATTCCCTTTTTTCCCTTTAACGAAAAATCAAAAAAAGCTTATATTCCTTGAATTATTTATGTTCTCTAGCCACTGCCTAGAGACATTGTTAAGGTGCGGAATTTAACGATCCGTTTTGCAAACGGATCCGTTCGCAAACGGACAGATATAACGTAATCAATTTTTTGAAAAGCCCGTACTTATTTAGTATTTATATACGGAAAGGTATATAATAATAGACATAGTCCATCACGCAGGGCAACCGAAAACATATTTGGAGTTATGGTATCATATTAACATGGTCTTTACGGTCTTTACGAAAAAGTGATTACGTCATATCTGTCCGTTTGCTAATAAATCCGTTTGCAAAACGGATTGTTAAATTCCGTACATTTAGCATTATAGCTCAATGTAACATCAAATATCGAATTTAAAGTCTTATTACTTATTCATTTTTAAGATTTTTTGAAAGATTAGCCGGCAATTGGAATTTATACTCAAGGAGCGCACAATGTTATCACAAATGACGACAGAGTGACCAATTCGGGAACAAAATTTGACGTCATTTAAATTGGTCATTTGTGGTAATCATTGTGCTGACCAATAACCAATTCGTGCCCTTTGGTCATTTTGCGTTCCTTGTTTAATTCTTGCAGCATCGATTAATAACAAGAAGATAGGAAAAATATGACATTTCTGTACAAAATAAAGTAAGTATCCAAAAAATATTGTTTTATTTTGTCTTATTTCATACTAATTACGTCATTATTAATGGCATTTTCAGTACATTTAGAGCAAACTAAACGAGATAACGAAAAATTGTATTTTTCCTATCTTCTTGGTTAATAATCTATGATTGCAGTCTCAAGCATTGTAACATATGTAAGAGTGTAACAGGAAGCAAACGATAATTAGTAAGTATTACATATTTTATCGTGTTAAAAAATAAATAACAATAACAATAAATATAGCTAAGATTTCTTTCAGTTGACTTCAGTCACTGAATTCAACCATATAATTAATATTGATAGAATGAATTATTCACTAAGGCTTTGTCTAACATTGTATATTTCCACTTGATATTTGGTTAAAGTTACTAAACGTCTCTCATCGATGATTAAACAGTTCCATTTTAATAAATGCACACACACACAAAAATTAGTTGGATTCAAATTGTGATTTGATTTAAAGGGGAACAAACTATTTGGTATTTTAATAATTCAAAAATGGTCAGTGAAAAAATTTGAAAATGGTCAGCTCGTCAGCAATAACATTTAAATTGGCCAGCGAAGAAGATAAATTTGCTATTTATTGACTATTTCATTATTATTTTTCTTGATAACATGGTTCCCCCGCTAGGGCTAGCTTCTGTGCACATTTCCTTCCTAACGTCTTACTAACGTTTTGCCTCTTTGTGAAGAAAATCACATATCTCTGTCGCTGACCAAATTAATGTTTTCACTGACCAATTAAATACCACCCGATTTAAAGTAACGAAAAGCTAGAGCCGTAACCACATATTTTCAACAAACATATTTATTTTTCTACATGATGTCTGATCTGTACAAAAACTTCAAACACATATACACGAACACAACATCATCATGAGATGAGACTCATAATTTATTAAATGAGTAAAAGTAGGTAGATCTAAAACCAATATATAAGCTCAAACCTATGGTAATATCCATTAATGAAAATAAAAATAACGTAAAACTACGTAAAGAAAAAAATTCATTCATAGTTTTTAGATATCGGCTCGAAGTATACATGTCGACATTTATTATTATAACCATGAATCAATATTTGAGACGCTTATAAAAATGTTTTGATATCAAAATATATTGAAAAGTTTATTAACTTACCTTTTTGTTGCTATGAAATATTTGATTTTATTTACCTTGATGCGGTATCAAATCAATATAAAAAAAAAATAGTTTATACATCTATATTAGGGTGACAATTTTTTGTATGGACAAATAAAAGTTTCGAATTTCAAAGGATTCTCGTGACGAGAAAACATTGCCCATTGACTTACAGTTCGATTACTGTATTAGGAACAGCCTTTAGCTTTCAACTTTTCAGTTTTTGACCCTAAATTACTTATTCTTAGAAAAAAATTCTGTGCAAAAGTGCAAATTTTACAAAAAAAAAAACAATGAATTTTTAAAAATCATGACTGGTAAATGAACTGACCTACCGCTTCCAAATTTTTATCGTGAGTTCGTTTGAGCCTTACGTATAAGTTCTGACTATAAAGTACTGATGGATTAGGTAAGTAAAAAGCTATACTGGTCACAATTTTCTTTTCTTTGTAGGAAATGTTGCCATGATCACATTTTGTTATATAGTCGTTTTGACTTTCAAAACCTTTTTCAAGGTCATTTGATCAAAAAACCTCTATTCGCATCCTTTTCGTCATATTAATACGAATTAAACAAAAACGGCTCTTTTAATATGCTTTAATCTTCAGAGATTGGAGTTACTTACGATGTGGCGCAACTTTCAATCATTCAATATTTAACTCGAAACTGAGGTCTTCATACATTTTTGGAGGATTCAAAGATGACAACTATTGCGAAAATTCACCTTATTTCACATTTATGCAAATTAATTCACTTTAACTTTCACAATCGATTTTTTTTTTTAATGTAGAGCTACTTACTTACATACAACATTGAACTCAAAAATGGTATTTTGTTGGACCTATTTATTAAACGATACTCCTATTCGCTTTAATATGAAAAAAGGATGAATAGAGGTTTTTTTGATCAAATGATCTTGAACAAGGTCTTTAAAGTGAAAACACCCATATAACAAAATAAACAGTGCATCATATCCTATACATATACAACTTCTAAAAGAACTTTAAAGAAAGGAAAAATGTGACAAGTTATCTGAAATACCCTGTAACTATATATAAAATTGAGAACATCCTTGAGAATAAATTTTTTTTTCACAAGAATCTATAAATAAATACATATTTTTATTTTTATTTAACTGAATCGAAATTGTGGATAAAATGTATTTATAAAGATTAATTAATTATGTTTAAAATTTATTTATATTTACATTTTTTTAATGCTAAGTTTTTTGTTATTTCGAAGAGGATTACCAGTTATTCAGAATCATAAATAAGTAATTGCTGGTTTCAAATTAATTATGAGTTGGCTTGACACTCTTTTTGTCTATAATAAGGTAGAAAAACTTTTGGTTATAATAATTATTTTTCTTGGTATAATTTTTGTTTTTTGATTGAATTATAAGTATTGGTTTTATGTTTAAGATTTAGTTTATAGAACTCCGTCGATAATTACTGTTTAAAAAGGCTTGATCACATAACTGAGTAAAGAGACAAGTCGAATATTTTATTAATGAGAAATAGAATGAAACAATATGTTGCAGCTTGCTCAGATTAATATTCTAATAAACAATCAAATAATTATTGCAATGAATGAATTGAATGTGGGTTAGTCACCTTTACCACGCAACCGTTCGTCATATATCTATTAACCTAATAGAAACTACTAACTTCCAACGAATCATGATATTGGTGTGTGTGTGTGTGTGTGTGTGTGTGTGTGTGTGTGTGTGTGTGTGTGTGTGTGTGTCCAGCCCTGTATCAAATATTGTAAATTAACTAATTAGGTGGGAAACCGCTACCTTCAATTTTTTTTTTAATAATATAAAAAATATGCACGATATTTATAGTCGAAATATTAAATTAATAGTTTTGCATAAGTACTTATGTAAGTTTTAATATTGAATTTATAAAACGACCACCTACTTTAGCATATTCTCGTTATGTGAAAAAAATTAAATTAAATTAATATTTCCAAAAACCGCTAATCACCGATTTATCCAGATAGATGGATATATCAGAGTGAATCAGTTGAAAATGTTCATATTGATTTCCATTTTCAACAATATTTTGATGCAACTTGGTTCTTCTTATTGCATATAGGCTTCACATAAAAAAGCCAGAAATGTACTTAATAAATATTGTTGTCAAAGTCATTTTAATTAGCAGCGGCACAATAACATTCAAAATATATAATATTGATTTTCTAAATGTATTGAATCCAAAATTATTACCTACCACCAAATTAATCCAACTCTTCAAGTCTTCCAATGATGCAGTCGAACTATAAACGATTATAAGAATATTTAATGTCTATACTTGGCATGTATATTGTATATAGATAGCATTATAATGTAGATTTATATAATAACATATGCGTATTCGTAAATAATGTGCATTTCAACGAAATGCAACACTTTAATTTTATATACAAGCACCTAAAATTGTATACCATTTGACTTTTTGATAGTGTTTGATGACAGATACAATATGTATTATTATTATTTGGATTTAATATTGTTTTATTTTTATTTTGTTTTTATAATACCTGGTACATTATTATCATCATCTCTGTATATTTATTTCTGCTGTCATTAAATAGAGGTTTTGCTTACATCAGTGAAATAATGTTTATAATAATGTGATGTTGAAAAGATGAAGATGATGGTGCAAATAAAAAAAAAAAAAAAAAAAAACAATATTTTGCCATAATATTTATATCTGAAGTCTTTTATATTTTAGTATTACATATATACATATAACATATATATCCTCAGTCCTGTAAGTCTTCTTTACATACGACTTGGCTATACAAATATACAAATTTCATGTATCACCTTAACTTGTAGTATATAATTTGTGGTGCAATTTTGTTGTATGCGGTTTTTATTTGCATATGAGTCCGCATATATTGCATATAACATCCCCCAACAAAGAAAACTATGTTGGGCAAGCGTTTTGAAATTGTTTTAAAATAGCTGTTTAGAAACATTATTGTTGAGAGAATGTTAAAACAATGTTTAAACTGTTTGTTTAACAAATGTTTTAAACAAGTTTTCCGAGCAAAATATAAAAAGTTTGGTCTGAACGAACCAGCCTCGGATTGAAAGCTATGATCATTTACTGTACCGGTCAATCTGTTCTGCGGATGATACGATTGCCTAACGCCATATAAACAGCAATTATTGTAGTTTACAATTTGTAAAACAGTTTACGGCGTCGTATACCTACGTTAGACAGAAATCCAGTTGTTAACATTGATATATATAAATATATATTGTATAATACAATACATTCCTCTCTTATAGTATCAAAACTACTTCTTTGATGATGTCATGTTGATGATCATACAGTTCCACCAGCCATCTATTTTATACATATTTTCGATGGTTTCTGTTCTTGCAAAAGCGAATGTTTAAACTTCTTTAAAACAATGATTTACACAGCTTTTTCAATTTGTTTGTTGGGTCTTCGATATATATTGATAGATTATTATATTATTATGTTTTTAAATTTAAGCGTTCGTTATTTTATATTGTATACAGAATAAAGTTCAGATAATAACTTAATTTGAGAATAAAATTTCATAACATTGTTCAATAGAGGAAGTTTCTAATTATTTATTCTCATTAATAATAAAATGTGATATTATTATTATAGTAACAATAATCATTAACTGACTGACAGAAAAAAAAAGGATCAGTAACTACCCCCAAAGTAATTTTTTACCAATCGGATAAAAAATTTCGTATGTATATGTTTAGAAAAATGATTTTTCAAATTTATCGAGATTTAGTCAATATTGCATTACATGTAGTGCATACATTTGATTCAAATCCAATTTTTATAGCCTTATTTGTTTTTCGCTTTTCGATTATTCTAAATAATTATAATTGCTAAAATAAAAAAAAAAAATTATAATTAAAACGATTATTTCTTCTACTGTTCTTCGAAATATTCCGAAGAACCTAAGGAACGATCGTTTTATTTTATAAATTTGCGAAAAATCTATAGTCAACGTGAAAAAAAATTAAAGTTTAGCTACAGGTAAAAAAACAATTAATTTTTCAAGCATCTATTATCTTTATCAGTTTTTATTCTTCTAAAATCGAATAAAGATGAGAAAAATGGAAGCTAAGATAGTGATAATAAATATGTAAGCTTGTCCCTCCTTTTCCATATTAAAACGGAAAACCCAACCAGAATAAATTCGGGGACTATGCAGGAGCATTAGAATAAATCGGAAACAAATTACCTATATTAGCCTCCGGCCAGAATAATTACATTAACCTTAATATAGCTTATAAATATGAATAATTATTGTTCAAAAGAAAATGTTAAATAACGATCAAGCAAACTGAACAGTCTTAATTTTAAGTAAATTAATAAAAATTATAATTAAAATTATATAATAATAATAATTATTATTATCTATATACACATTATGTATAATTTGTATTATAAAGACAATAATTATTTATTAGTTTTTATATTTCACTGGTTTTTTATTTAATCTTATTTAACACTAATATCGTATATATAAAAAGATATATACAGATAAAATTTAATCCGTAACCGTATCTGTTTCAAAGATAAAATATATGCGGTTTTGTGTAAAAATATTACAAGTAATCTCTCCAAAAAAAAAACGTTATATAATTTTGGGATACCGTCGCGGTGCTCAACATATATTGAAAAGTGGAAGCAAATTGAACAGCGTGGTACCGCTTTTTGTAATCTTTGTTATGCACTATATGTGAAACATGAAAGTGCATACCAGATTTGATTTTTTTGTCTGGCCCCCATTCCTAATCTCGGGAACTAGTGGCCGGATGCAGATAAAACTTATACTATGTTGCAGAGCAACTGAATGTGAGCTCAACTAATAAAAAACCAAAGGTCATGGCGAAAGGTCAAAGGTCAAATATCATTTTTCTCAGAAACTAATGTATCACTCGGGATAAAACTTATAATATGTTTAAGAGTGTCTTAAACTGATCTTGACCACAAAAGGTCAAAGGTAATTTTTTTTAGTTTTCCCAGGAATTAATGGGTGGATAAGAATAATAATGATAGTATTTTGTAGAGTGACCGAAACTGATCTTGATCCCGAAAGGTCAAAGGCCATGAGCAAAGGTCATGAGTAAAGGTCAAAGGTCAATTTTGTTGTTCTCAGAAATTAATGGGTGGATAAGGATAATACTTATACTATGTTTTATAGTGACTGAAACTAGTCGCCTATAGTGGAGACCGGACCCGTACAACTTACATGTAGTGCATATAAATAAATTGGATACAAATCCCATTTTAATAGTCTTTCTTGTTTTTTTTTTTTTTTTCATTTTTTTGAGCTAATTTTTGTCATGAATGAATCTCAGATATTCGAAACCTATTTTCAAAATATTATATCACCTTACAAATATTTATATAATTTGCTCAACTCCTCAAACTATACGTACAAGCTCATTTCCATATACTCGTAATAAAAAAAAATATGTAGTGTGTTTTCCAAATTTAAGAAAGAAAAAAAAAATAACAAAAAAACTAAGAAAAACAAATAAATAAATCCAATAATATTTATTTATAATCTAAATAGCATTACTATTTATTACCTTTACCTACCAATCTTAATAATCAATATGACTAAATATTGACAAAATACAAAGCTTTCGCATATATTATATACGCAAGAATGTTATACCTTATAGTTTATCCATATTATTATTTATATATATACGCATACAATTTCTATAAAATTATATTATGTGTATATCAACAATATTCTACATTGTTAATAGTTATATATATATTATATATATATTTATACATATAGATAGTGTATTGTATATGTTGATGAGGTATGTGGACATGTTATTTAAAGTACACCTGAATATTATTATTCAATCTAGGCAGTCAAGACAAGTCAAAGCCATAATACATCTAGCACAATATGTCTAATATATAAAAGTTATTTCTTAAATATACACTGCGTATATTAACTCTGACACCGTTATATATTTAAATTAAATTAATGGTTTTTGGTTATTTCATTGACATTTTTTAACGTTGATGTAGTTAAAAGTTTGGCCAGACACAGCTAGATTGATTTTTTATTTTTTTTTGTATTTTTTTTGTTTAATAGTGTTAAAATGATGATGATTTATTGACTTTTAAAGTTATATTACCGATTTAATAAGGCTTAATAAAAATTATGAAAAAAAAAATAATAATGTTTTGTTAATTTACTGATTGAGAAGTGAACTCGTATAAGTACTAAAAATTAAAATAACATTAAATTTTTAAGACAATTTGTGGCATTTATATTAGTTTTTGTTTTTTATGAATCAGACAATATTTAGATTTTGTTTTTTTTTTTTTGCAATATAAACCGCAACACAAACGAATTTAAGAAAATTCTTCGAATAATAAAAATAAATTTATTATGAAAATTGTTTTTATTTTAATGTCCTTTTAAAACAGATAACGCATAAACTAAAATGATATAAATTCTTTGGAGAATTCATCAATAGGAAGTTTGAAGCTAAAAAAAAACACCAAACAAAACAAAAGATAAATATATGCATGTTTATTGTTTATACTTTATAGAAGATATGAAAGGACTTGAAAATGCCAGACATTTGAAAGAAATGAATTAGTGATTCCTCTGAATTTCTGACTAAATTCTCTACAATTTTCGCGCCAAACCCTTGAAAATACCTAGAAATTACCAGAGTGCGTTTTTTGTTTTTGATAATCATTTGAATTGATGTTTGTTTAGAAATGTTGAAAATAATCGTGCAATATGGAAATTTTTCCTCTGTGCTTCCACTTTTATATCCATATCAGCGCATAAATCAAGAAAAATTCATTACTGCAAATCCTGGCGAAGCCGGTGGCGATTTTATTTTTTCATTTACTAAGCCTAATTTGAGGTAAAGTGAGAAACTATAATATTACTTTAATTTTGAAACATAAATAAAATATATGTAAGTATAAATTGATATTTTACAGTGATCAGCTCATAATTTATAATTTTGAAAAATGATTGATTATTTGGTGTGCAAATTTTACAGTAATGAAATTGCTGGATTCCAACGTTTTTCTTTGATATTTTAGCTTTTATTTTATAGTTCATAGTTCATTAAATGAAGAATGAATTTCTTTATTAATTTAATGAAGTTTAAAGCTAGAATATTGAAGAAAAACGTTAGACAATCCAATATTTCATTACTGCAAATTTTCAAATCAGTACTGCGAAATCCCAATCATTACTACAAGAAAAAAAAACCGATTACTACAGTTTATTTTATGGCCTGATCCATATATAAAATTATGCTTTCACTTATATATTTATATAGGCTAAGAGTTAATGATACTCCTATTACCCACTAAATAATATTGCTTACGTAATTTAATTTTCTTTGCACCTGATTTGGAACGAAATTGATTCACATAAGAAACCATTATAATTACTTAATTATTCTAAGTTAACTTCAATGCATGCATGTAATATATTATATATATATATATATATATATATATATACCTATAAACTATATATACAGACCCGAGATATATTACGTTCACAATGCATTCTAAATTATATAATTTGAATGCATATAATTTTATATTAACATATTATATTGAAAACGGAAATGATGATGATATTTGATAACGAAAATGTTTTAGTACGTACACCTCCCTAGCCTCGCATATCGAAAAAACGAAACGTATTATTATTAAAATGTATTGAGAATTCTATATATATATTTTATAGAAACCATTACTTTTTCTACTGTCTAAGATTCTATTATCAACATCTTCTATATCTTAACACACAATGATCTTATAATATAAAAAAAAAACAAAACTAAACTAAAGAAAGATAATAATATTCAACAATGATTTTATATTATTGATATTATATTCAAATTGAATGGATTTTTATGAAACCGAAAACAGAATAAAATCATTTTTATTTTTCTTCTTCATCTCCGTTTTATTATATCAATGAATTTTCAAGAGATATAGGAGGAGGAACAAAATATAATAAATTGTTTATAAATGACCTTTTTGAACCGATGATACTTTAATATAAAGGTTTATTTTTTTATAATTTTTTTCTGTTATGGTGTTGTGATTTGTGCAGGTTAATTTTGTAATATAATAAGCGAAATATATTTGATTCATAAATTATTTGTTTTTTTTTTTTTTCTTTTTAATTTCATTTAAGTTAAAACGAAAAGTCAGTCTTTAAGGAAATAAAATAGGTACGCATCTAAAGAAATTATCAGTTTCAATTATTTAAAACAGTATTTAAATGGATTAATTTGCATACACAAAAACCAAACAAGGCTTCGGCATGCATTCATGGATTTGGTAAGATTAACGCAGAGAATTTATATTTTACAAAATGTGCAATATTTTCATTACTGTGTAATAATATCGGATTTGTATAAAAAACAAAAAAAAACTTATAGATAAATATAGGTTTTGAGAGATTTATCTGTTAGAATTCATCTTTCTCTAAATGAAAACTATTGTTCATATTTTTTTCAATGTTCATACTTCTTCTAATCTTCTATAAACTATAATATGCATATTTTTTTTTTTTAGTTCTCTCTTTCTTATTATTTATTTATTTTTTTTTCTTCGTTTTCAACAATAAACGCCCATAATAATGGATCACAATGAATACGAAAATATACAAAATAATAGTTTCAGCATCAGTGATCAGTCAATATAGCTTGCGAGAAAAGACCACCAAAAGAATAATGGACAAATTATAAAATATATATATAATATACAAATAAATAAAATATATACCATATATATAATAACACTTATCCAATTTTTCTGTACCATACCGTATTATAAAATGTTTAGAGGTACCTGTAGACGACGACTTATGTATTCGATTCAAATATATAATATTTAATATTATTTTTATTATTTTTTTGTGTAGCGAGAAAGGGGTTACAAAAGGTTATGCACCACACACACCAAATATCTAGACGTAATTTTTAAACAATCCTTGATTCTTCTGTGTTATTTAGTATATATTTATCGGTATGATAATTTAAAAAAATAAAGAATAATAATATAAAAGTGTATATAATTTTTCCTTTTTGTCCATTTAGTTTATTTTAACTTCTCGGCAGTCATTTTGCAGCAAGTTTATGTTGTACAGAAAAATATAATTCTTTCGTAGAATATCCAGAATATAAATTAAATTATAAATATATTGTTTTGCTCTGATATGTCCTTTTAATCAGCATTAGATGTAATTGTAAAAACTATCGAAATTAAAAACCGCACAAAAACATATTACTTTTATTTCAATTAGTTAGTCAGAAGTCAGAACCATAGTGAAGAAAAACCATAAACTTAATATTCTTATTATCCTTTATAGAATTATTGGGATTCTATGATTCATGGAATGCGTTGACGGCGATGCGTTGATTAGTTTACTTACGAAAAAACGATAAAAACTCAGACAAAAATTTATGCAAAGCTTGAAATTTATATTATTATTTTCATTTTATTTTTGAATTAAAGTTTTGTATTGGTTGCTACAAAAAAATATATTATATTTGCGATTTTCAAAAAGAGATTTTGCCTGAGAGCTCTACCCTAATGGAAAACAAGCCTTTGAAATTCTTTGGTGAAATTCTTTGCCCAAGAACTAATCATCAATCTATGTTTTTTCTATTCATGTTTCAAAGAATTCCTTACAAATCATTGGCAAAGAATTTCGAAAGAATTTTCATAGATTTTCCATAGATTTTCCATAAGGGAACTTGACTTGTAATTGGTAACTGGTAAGTGTTTTAAGGTTTGGAGCATATCACATAAACTATACAAATCTTGAATGACTGCTTTGTGGGAAAGTAACAAAAATAGAATTATATTGAAAATAAAGGACGAGACGACGGGTAGGTTTAAAAACATAAAATAGCAAATAATTTGTGGACTTCTTTTATAAACTATCCCTAAATACTAATAAAGAAATAAACAAGCTGCCAATGGATTGGTACACGACTTCATTTTTGCTAAAAAGGGGGGAGGGGCTAAAAGGGGGGAGGGTAATACCACCCGAAAAAGGGGGTTAAAAACATCCTTTTTCAACTGTGCACAATCAAACAAATAAAAATAAAAAATCACGAAACCAGTACTTGATTTTTTTCATAAATGAAGTGAAATGTTGGTATTGGGTATACAATCATTATCATTAATAATTTAAAATAAAGAACGCATAAACTCCAGTTTTGGTTATAGTGTAAGAGGTTTTCCAGAAAAGTTTCGTGGACCAGTTCTCGGAAAATTTTCCATGACAATGATAAGAATTGAGATTTTACATGAAATTAATTAAATAAGCAAATAAAAAAAAGGTATTATTCTGAAACTCAGTATTTGAATCTCAGTCGTATTCGCTATCGTCGTTGTCGTTGTCAAATGTCACAGTCCATCCGATTCTCCGCGGAGCAGCAGCGCTGATTGGCGGTACATCCAATTTTTCAATATTTAAAAAATAAGCAATTTCAATAACTATATTTTTGGGAAAACGTTTCCGGTTCTTGATTTTCCATTGCCGCAAAGTTACCATTTGGAAAACTTTTCCGCACCTCGAACACTATATGTAACCCAGAGATAGAGGTAGAGAGAGAATACATTATTCTGTTATCTATAGTTGACATGAAGATATGTTAAAACGGATAGATTTAGCGTTACGTGCAGTTGTGTACTATATACTAAATAAGACATACAATTTTTATCAATATTATGAACATTGCAATTGGTACGAGCTAGTATTATCATTGACCAGCCACAAAACATTATTAAGGTTATATATTACTCAGAGATTTAATCGAAAAAATAAAAACAAATCATGCACACCTTTTTTCTTTCATAAAAATTTGTATATATATATTATTAATGCAACTACATGTATAATAAATACCCATATAGATATATGTCTTATAATGTCTTTGCGATAGGTGTTAAAATAATACAGCGTCTAAAACAATAAAATAAAATAGAAAATAATGTTAACATCATATTCATAATTTAATAAATTCATTTATTAAACATTACATTTTATTTATGTTAATTCATAATTTCAATATTATGTCCATGTTATTTAAATTATAACAAGTGGTGAAATAGCTGTGAATATTCTATGTTTAACGATTTGTGTACCTGTTCCATTATAAATAAATAATTTTGTTTTAATTCTGTTTTTTTGGTTTGGTTTTTTTTTTCTCTCTTATTTGCTTTCTTATTAATAATTTAATACACATCAAATTGTTCTATTAATTCATTTTAATTTTTCAATGTTTATAAAACAACATACTTACCTTTCACAACAATGAAAACCACAAAATGAAATAAAAAAAAAAAAAACGAAACGAAATAAAAAACACATCAGACAATATCTTACATCTTCTATTGATGATGATGGTTCGTTCGTATGCTTGTGAAATCATCATTGGAAAAATATTATTCAGTTTGCTTTGGACACAAAAAAAAAAGCAAAACACAATAAAATAAAAAAAAATAAAAAATAAAAAATTATAATAATAGTACAATGTATAATTTGTAGTTGGACCATGTTCTTTTTGTGTGTTATGTTTTGTGCTGTGATGCAAGCAAATTCATAATATATATAAAAATTATAAAATATTAAACATTATTAAGCATTATTAAAGCCCCCACGGAGAGTTTTAGTTATAATAAAATTAAGATAAACTTTCTTATAATATTTTATTAGATGCACCTATTGGGTATAAATAGATAATAAAACAGTTTAGAGATTATTTGTATGGATAATCGATATCAAGCATAGGTTGCATTAAATTTTCTATATTATAGGACGGTAATGCAAGGAGAAAAGTATCTCTAATACGTATATAGGTATATATTTAATATTATAGTTTTTTTTCGATCTGCTATTGTGGTAACATTACTGCAAACAAGGAAATTAAGAGATCCAACAAACTATATTAAACTGAAATTTCATCGAACTAATTATGAAGTAAAGGAATCAATTATATACACGTCTATCAAACTCACGAATCAAAACTTCTTAAGCATGTATTTCATTTTATTTTTTTCTTTTATTTTTATATATATGTAAGTATGTAGTATCCATCCAGTGACCGCATCCGTCCCCGAACATGTTCCTATTTTTTATAAGTCTTTGTCACGGTGTCCCGCAAATTGAAGCTTTGTCCCAGTTTTTTTTTTTCAATTTTATTATTTTTAAGTTCAGTTAAGAAAAAGCATCGATTTGTTTGACCAGTTTTCAAATTTTCTATTATATGTTACTACTGATAACAAAATTAAAAGCTGGAATGGCTCAGAAGCATTGAATTTTAAAGATGAAATCCAAACTGATAAACGATGGGTAGAAATTTGTACTCACTTCAAGATCAATAATATTGAACATCTTGTATTATCAGAATGAAAAGGATTTTGTTTGCCTGGTACTTCCGCATCCTGGTACTTCCCATTAATAAAAAATATATGGGCTACAGAGAAATAACTATTGTCAATAACAGTTAGTTCTAAGAGCAATGCTCATTACGAAATACAATTATGACTTCTATAAATATTGACAAGGATCTCATGATTTACTAAAATGGCTTTTGAGGAAAAATATGAATCATAAATTTGGTTTAAATTTTTTAATTCAAGACCATTTTTTATAATAATTTCATTATTATTTTTTTATTCGTAATTTACTTTAAATCCAAGGGATAGATAGGACACAGACCAAATCGTGACATCTGATTCCAATTTTTTTTTTTTTGGAATCTTTTAAATGAATACCAAATTCTAAATGATTTCAAAAGTTGTGGCCTCCTGAAGAGCTTTTGTGACAATTTTTAGAAAAATTCTTAATGATTCCAACATTCCAGCCAAAGATTCCAAATGATTCCAAGACCTGTGGCTCTTGATTCCAAATAGTATCCTAGCCCTCGCTTTAAATTGAAGTAGCTTCTAATTTTAAAGTTTTTTTTTAGCTTTTCAAGAAACTTTAGCAAGAATATTTTTTCTATGATTAAAATATGTCAATTAAATTTAATTGAAATTAGGTTTATAGGATTTTATGAATTAATTTTCTTTCAGCCAACCTTTAAAAACTGAAGCATAAAATTGTCCCGAATTGTTCCGAATTCTACTGGGGCTTGAGTCGAATTCACTTTAATGTATACATATTATGTGCTTGTCTCTCCTACTACTTACACAAACTTCTCGTACACAAAATTTTTTGCGTTTATTGTTTTTTTTTTTATTTTGAGTATAACGAAATTTACGAAATTCACAAAATTCACGAAATTTACAAGGTTTCTTCTAGATTGCATGTTAAAAGTAAATTATACGCACAGTATGTAGATTGAAAATAAAAATTATAAAAATCATAACTTAAAAAAGAAATTTCGCAGTAAAAATGTTGAAATGAAATACACAATAGTCTTTTTTTCTCAGTTTATTCTACTCTACTAGAAAATACAAAATAACACGGTAAAAAAAAAAAATATAAATGTACATACAGTTAAAAATTCTAAATTCAGAAATAAAAAAAAAAATATTGAGAACGACGATGTCGAAACGGTTCAAATGTAACATTTCTGAAATAATTTATTTGATTTAACTTAATGATTTCATTTTTCTTCAAAATATATAAAAAAAAATTTAAATATAATTAATTTTTGATTCGATTAGGGAATTGATTGGAGAGGAAAAAAAGTTATTCGATTACAGAAGTTTTGATTTATTTTCTAGCACAAATTTTTAGATCTAATAACTTATTTGCTTACTGATTATTGACTTATTCTTTTCAGAAAAAATTTGTTCACGTCATTTTAAAATATTATTTTCCATTATTGATAATCACAAATAGTGTGTTTTTTTTTCAGTGTTCTTCGTTGTGGGTAATTGTTTATTTGTATTATTCATATTGATAACATTTGTTAATTTACCTAAATAATTGAAATTACTGTTTTCTTCCATCACGTCCAAAATCTCATTTTATAATTTTATTTGCACCTTCTTTTTTTTCCTCTTTTTTTTTGTTTATGCTCACTCTTTTTACTTTCTTTTGGCTTTTTCTCAGGACGGATTTTGATGATTGACTTACCGTGACGCAGAATCAAAATGTCTTTAATAACTTTATATTTTAGTTCAATTTAAAAAGCAAAAAAAAAAATAATTTCCTTAAAAGCATTAGTTTTTTTAGATTTTTTGAACTGAAAACCAAAACAGATAAATACTAAAACTAACATTTTTTCAACAATTCGATTCTGCGTCTAACGGTAGGTCAATCATCAAAATCCGTCCACTCAATCCTGAGAAAAAGCAATTAATTTCTATAAGAAAAAACCTAAAGAACTTTACTAATGAAGTATGATTCACAAAACCGCTACTGTGCAATTAAGCACGTCCACCTTTAACTGCCACTACCTCTGTTACTACTACTTAAAACAATAAACACAAAAGAGGAAGTCACTAAACGAGAAAAAATATATGAAAAAAATCATAATTCTCCTTATATACTTAGTCACTGATAGCATTTTAAAAAAAAACAAAATCTAATTTTTCGTCATTTTATTTGTAATTAAACTTTAAAACACACAAAATGTATATAGAGAAAGAGTTATTTTATGACTTTCCCAATAAACAATTTTTCTCTTGAGAACGGTCCTGGAACTGTGAAAAATGGTTCTAGAACCGTTCTATTTTGGTTC
>JAABKK020021774.1:0-18222 GCA_011634745.2 Catotricha subobsoleta | reverse complement strand
ATTTAACACAATTTTAATTTTATAGTAACTCGTGAAATATTTTAGAATTAAAAATATTTCATATAATTCATTTTTCAAATTTTTCCGTTTTGCTGTGGAATTGCCCATATAGTTAGCTATTTGTAAGTATAATTTGTATATATTTTTTTTATTGTGTTGCATTTATTTATTTCAATGTTAAAACATAAACTTTTTTCTTAAATAATGGCATATTTAATTATTTTTAATGTATGTACGTACCTATAGAATACTTATTTATTTTGGATAAACTAATATTATAAACTATAAACTAATTTAGATTATATTTTTAGTTACTCTGAATATGAATACTATTGTAATTTTATCATTAAAGAAAATTACTAAACAGAAATATATTGTTTTATTGGCCGGAGAGTCTTTGTCGTACATATTTACTTATATTAATGGTCACTTTATTCATATATTAATCATAATGTTTTTATTTAACTTTACGGACTTTATACAAAATTTAGACGATGATAAACTAATGTGGTTTCCAGGAAAATTTATGTTCAAGTCCGATCACGGAGGCAATTATTGTGTATTTATTGGGCCGTCGTGGCATCAGCATATAGTAGGTGGGAGAGACGTACGCTGAACACATTAATAATGATCAAAATAAATAAATAAATAAATAATAAGAATCTTAATTATCTGCTTCTATAGTAATCTTAAAATCTTCTTACGTTTGTACTGAAAAAAATTTAGATGAATTAAAACATATGAGAATAAAATGTAAGACAACAAATAAATTATATAAATTTCTAGAATCCTATAAAATTTTGATTACATATCAAATTAACATCGTCAATTGAATAGATAATATTTATTGTTGATTTTTTTTTAAATTTAATTCATATAAATTATTATTTTTTTCACTTTTAACAACAGAAATGATTTTAATATTATTGATTTTTTTTTTTAAAGATTACCTTATTTATTCGATTTTTTCTTATTATGTTGTTCTTCAACATATCAATTAAGTATATTTAATTTTAATAAATTATGTTAAAATCTCTCATCTACCGAAAGAACTGCGACCATTAAAAGTGCATTTAATAACCAATAACCAATTAACTAATTAAGTTAATTCTTATTCTAGTATGAAATAACGACCATGATAAATCTAATTAAATAACCTTGCTATATAATAAATAAAAAAATTATCAGCTATTATTTGTAATCAATGTGTCATATGAATTGTAAATCTTAAAATATATATATTTGAAAACAATCACATTTGAATACATTTTTAAATATGATTAATGAATTACATTTAATGGAAAATCCAAAATTGCAAACTTAATTGATGTTAAAAAAAAAAACATTGTGAATAAATAAATATAAATAAAAAAAAAAAAAAAACACCAAATTGTTTCCGCCCGGTCTCGAACCGGGGACCTTTCGCGTGTTAGGCGAATGTGATAACCACTACACTACGGAAACTGTTGACGTCAAATGGTTATATTTGCATTAAGAATATTTGTTTCCATAAAACTTTCGTTTGTCTCTTAACCCATGGACTTATATTTAGAGCTGGTGAAGATGACTTAATCAAAAAATCACAAATAAAAGCAACAAAAGTGATTATTTACCTATTTTATTTGATTTTGTTCATTTTTCTTTCTTTTTGAACAAAATTAAATTAGTAAATTCAAATTATAGTTTGAAATCCAAAGAACATTTTAAACATAAATAGCTTGTAAGTATTTGTGCTAATGTGAATGATTTCTTTTACTTTTGAGGCTATTAATAACACCTATTAAATTATTTCTATAGATCTTTTTTTAATTAATAAATGAAAAAATTATGCACGTTCGATTAATAATTCAAGATTAGATTAGGATTTGGGTAATACTCGACGAATTAAAATTCAAATATTTGGATCAGATTGATTGATTTTGTTTTAATATTTGGTTGTTTTTGAATTATTTAAAGTAATCACGTTCAATAACAGCGATAACTTTATTTAATATATTTAGAATTACCCAAAGAGATAACTTTTAACTAGTCGAAAATTATCTATATACTTATTTTGGATCATTAATCGAACACGTATTTTATTTTAATATTGTTTTAAATTATATGGAAAAGATAACGAATAAACAATTCACCAATTAAAATGAAACATATTTAAGTAAATCGCCACCACCTATCCACTTTTGATGCTTTTACTATTACATATTTTTAATATCTTTATGAAATTGATAAAATGGCACATTGTATGAAATATTTTTTGACTAAAGTTCATAGATTTCATATAAATTCTATTCGAATTGAATACGAGTATGAAATAGTAAAATGTACTTTAATTTTTTCGTTCTTCGAAAATTGGTTTGAATTTTCTTTTGAGCTATATGCAATTTATATTTATAAAATGTAAGTAGCATGTAGTACATATTTATTTAATCAATAAAATTAGAGGTACGATATAATTTTCCAAACAAGTTTTGTTGTATGATGAAATGTTTCATAGAGATTAGAGACTAATTAACAATATTCCTCAATATCGCTTTAAATGTAGAATACAAAAATATAAATTTCATTATAGAATATAACATGTGAAATTTGATAGTGAAACTTTGGTATTTAGCATAAGTATTAAGTATATAGATTTAAATAAATGCACTACAATTCTACGATGTTTTATTCAAGTACAAGCACAATTGTAGAATATTTTAGATAAATTATTATTAAAATTAGTCTATTTACGACAATCAGACTTTAAGTAAAGAACTTAATGAAAACAGATCTTAGTAAAACTAACGACAGCAATAATAATTAACGATTTTTCTTTAACTTACTAACTATAGATACGTAGATTTTATTGTCCATTAATGTATTACACTATATATTATTACATTGTTCCTTTTTCAGTTATATATAAATAATTAATTTAATATTTTTTAATTCAAAATAATTGTAAATATAATTTATAATATCATTTGATTTAATTTTAATTAGTAAGTACAGATAATATAGCTGCTATGCAATTGCAAAAAGATATTAACTTTCAAAGAATGAAAAAAACTTGAACTTCAAACTTCAAATTTATATAAGTATTTCATAAGATTGCTGAAATCTCATTTAACAATCACAATTTTTTTTTTGTTGTTGTTTATAACAGCCTCATCGATAACATACAAACATGCGCATATAGCTAAGTTGTCAATTATTTATTAATTTACATAAATGCATTTATCTGGTAAATTTATTATAATTTTAAATAAATAAATAAAATCAATGAGAATTTAATTAGGTAAGTTTTTATTTGGCGAACTATTCAGCGGCATAACCAACGATCGAAATTGTTTAAAGTCCTTTATTGTACCATGCAACTTGTAAATCTGGATTTTTCTTCTTAACAATTTCCTGAACATCAGGTTCCAAATCAGCAACCTAAAACGAATAAGACACAAATCAAGTATCTAATTAAACATGTAGATGTGCAATTATACAATTCAGGTGTATCTTTTTTTTTAAATGATTTACGGAAAACCTTTGTGACCATCCTGAAGAAAAAATATAATTTATTGTTGGCTCACCTTTATGCTGGCCATTTGACTGAAGAATGCGCATCCAAGTGGTGTTGCAAAAATTAGCACAAAGCCAACTAAACTCGTTTGAATTGGAGCATTTGCCCATGGATACCGTTTAAATAGTCCTCTATTTGCTAGTGCTTGAACAACAACTGGTGTAATAGCTGAATGAATAGAAACATTGTAATTAATTAAATGAAGGAGGTCAGATAACGATTAGATTCTTTGATTTTTACCCATTCCTGGCATAGCCATTGCAATACGACTCACAATCACAGCACTGATACCTTGGAATGCAGCCTTCTTTGATTCAACACCAAGTGAATTATACTTATCATCGACTAAGGTAATACCTTTTTGTAGTTCCCTGTTTTTGAAAATGAAATTGTATTTTTCATAAACATTACAGAAATTGAGATCTAAAGAGGTTATTCCATATAGAGTCGTACCGTCAGAATTATGTTCCGAATCATGTTCAGAAACTATTTGCAGTTCACTCATTACTATGATGAAAAATGAGACAGACATGGATGGATGGATGGATAACAAAGGGTGAGTCAAAGACTCAGCATGTAGGCCGCAAGGGCCCGCTATGCATCCCCAGACAGACATAGTTTCTGATCATAATTTGGAACATAATTCTGACGGTACGTTTCTATATGGGATAACCTCTTAAGTAGAGTCAATGTTCAATAAAAAAAAAAAAAAACGCTTACTGATTTCTCATTAACGGAATATTAATGCAATTGGCAGCTGCAACTGCAACTAGTGGCACCAGACGACCAATAAGTGGATTTAAATTCTAGAATGAAGAATAATACAATTAGAATGTTTGTAAAGAGATAAACAAAGAGGAGAAAAAAATACTTTTGTAACACGATTTAAACCTAATGCTGTTGTTAAGGCACCACCTGTTGCCATTACGTAAGATATCAGCAATTGACTGTAAAAAAAAGATATACATATTAATATAATTAATCATAATTTAAGAGAAACGAATTATACTTTGTATCAATTGGTGATGATCCTGAACGATTTGTGTAATTCACAAGCGCATTAAACGATTGATTGCACCATTGCCAAAATATAACAGCCGGAGTTGATTTATAAAACGTTAACATGCCTTGAAATGAATTATAAAAAAGAAATATGATTAATTAATTGAATTCAAGTTACAGAAAATACAAACGCATCTATTTATAAAATTTTCAACAATATAATAAACTTACATCCAGTAATTAACGTATTCATTGGCACTTGTGCTGACATTCGTCCAACCAATATCATTTTTTCACCTGTATCCGGATGAAATGCAGAATCGTACATATATTTGGCGCGCCATAATTCATCAACTGTTTTACATTCGGGTATTTCTGTTTTACCCGATTTATAATCCAATATAATACGTTTAGCACGATCTAAATCATTACTGCTTGCCAGTAAATTTAGCGGATTTGTTAACAGGAAAAAATGTTTTGCACGATTTAAATAAGTGCTTTGTTCATATTTTGGTTTTGTTAAATCCACACCCTTTGGTAAGCTCATGTTTTTAATTAAATTTTATTGATTGTTTTAATTTGTACGATGTTTACGGAATCTGATCTAAAAGAATGCAGAAAAAAAAAACGAATTGTTAAACAAAAAATAATGTAATTTTAAATTTGTTTTCAAGAGAATAGGTAAACATTTGTTATAATTATGTATACGGAATAACAATGTTGTAACTCAACAGAAAGCAAAACATTTGATGAAAAACAAGATTACATTAACTGACGTATAGCTTATTTATAATTTAAAGCCCTGAACTCTACTAATATTTTGTGTGTTCATTTAAAATCATTTGCAATTATATATACATATTAATATTTCTGATAATAAATATTCATGCTAACTTTTTTTTTATGTTTATGTAGCCAACAAACCCGATTGCCAGACGAACTAATAACGTTTATATATAATTATGCAATTTAAGATAATAAATATTCATATATTTTTATATGCAAAAAAAACTATAGAATATGTTACTGTGTGTGCGTAAATAATTTATTAACTGAACGATAAGCGACCATAAGCGACCACTTAGTTATAATTATCAGTAAGCATATCAGCATATCACTAACATTGCCCACAAAATATGACCTTTTTCAATCAAAGTTTATCACTGTTGTATTGTACTTGTACCTACGTAAATGTTATCAATATATTGAAATATGAAAAACAAATATATGAACTTCAAGATAAATTAAAAAAAAAAACATAATTTTTGAACGAAAAAATGTAGGTATATGTTAATCAGGAGATTTAAGTTGTATGAATTACTAAGCGCGTATATTATAATATAGCTTCTATATATCATATCATGTACTTGTTTACCTACGCTACGGTTCTTCTCTATCTCTATATCCCTCTGTTATCATTGATTACTTCATAAGTTCATATTATAGATGTTTCATTCGCACATCATGCGTAAAAATAGGTATTTTTATTAATTCATAGTACGGATATTAAAATGCGTTTAATAAAAAAAAAAAAAAAAAATTATTAAAAAACGTATATAAAAAATCTATTTTCATTGTTATTATTATTATTTAAATTAGATTGTTGACGAGAATACGTCAGTTAAAATGAATAATAAACTTGTAAACAAAAATTGAAAATAAAAGAACTATGAAAGTAACGTACGATACTGACATGCTTATAAATGATTGAATTAGTTACTTAGTGCACTAATTTAATTATATAATAAAATTGCGGTAATGCCAATAAACTCTTTGTGTACAGACATTTTCATAACTTAAGATGTCCGATCAACTGTTCATATATTAAGATTGTATATGTTTTAATTTTGCTAATTGACTGTAATTGATAATTTATCACCAATTCTGGTAAGAGATTTGATATAATATACTCAACGCCACCCGGTGATGTAACCAACCTGTTTTAAAGGAAAACACTTTTCGCCGGTTGCATAGGGATGGCGATCATATTATAAACTTTCTACTGTATCTATTTTCCATAAAATAGTTTTAGAAAAAAAAATAATAATAATAATTACTATCTCTCATGCTTCCGGTAATGTTTCTACTTTTTCTGTTTATTAAATGTTAAAATATGGGTGAACCAATTTTGCCATGAACAATAAATGAGATAAACTCACCCCACAATCACAAAATCTACACAACACTAACACACAAAAACAGCTTTAACAATCGGCAGTATTGAAAAAAAAAAGAAAAAAAGATATATATATGAATTTCACTTACCCTTCTTTTTCAATGCAGGTATTATTTTTCGATTATAGGACGTAATGGAATACTTGAATTAACTATTAAATGAATAATATTCTAATGAGCACTAAACTATTATTTATAATTTATTAATTTATTAATAAATGTGTAATTATCAACGTTTAAATGAAAACTAATAAATTTATTATCTATATTTTTGTTCTATATAGTTTGAATACGTGTGATTCGCTTGTAATGCGACAAGCAAATGAAACTTTCGTACACGCATACACCAAACGAAATGATATTCGCTTTGAGAGTGTTACAATGTGAGTTTTATTAAAGCTTATACATATTAACATTGAATATAATTTATGCGAATGGAAAAAATGTGGAAAATATTTTCGGATTTTCATTTGATTGAAATTAAAATGAATATTATACTAATTTCGAACTAATTTAATGAGCGTTAATACTGTAACACTAAATGGTTGGAGTTATAGACTCTAATATAAACTGTTGCACTTGCAGTAGGGTGTGGGTGTCTAATGTACTTTATAGAATTTATAAGTGGCTCCTCTACCCATGCAATGACGTTCTTTCATTACTAAGTATGCGATGTATTTTTTTATATATACATATAAATTCAAACTAGATATCTACAACATCTTAGCAGTTAAATTAATTGGCGCCAAACATAACATCAATACTTACGTCGAACATATTTTGAAAGTTGGAAAATAGAAAACACCTTTAAATAGCTAGGGATTGCATCAAGAAAACATGGCACTATCATAAGCATATATAAACCATTAAAAAAAAAAAATTATTAGATGTCGTTGAACTATTCAGTATCAAAAAGCTAAATATTTTATTGTGTAGCTTTGATGGTAATAGTTTTTTATTTTTATATTGTTTAGATATTTAGAATTATATTAAATATTTAAAACATCCTAAGAAATAAATAATTTAAAATTTTGAGTAAAGATGGTTATTTATAGTCTTCAAATTCATTATGTACTAAATTAATTCTGCGGTTAATTTTTTAATTCTACTATAATATTTTAGAAGCTTTCACTATAATTTGGAAAGTATTTACTATACATTTAGGAAATCGTTCATAAACTTAAAAAAGATCTTAAGAGAACCAGAATACTCTAATTTTGTAATATGTAATATCATAATATTTCCTAGTTTTCTTATGAACTTCTTACACTTTTCATGGACTGGTGCAAATAATACAGCATTGAGAAAATATTTATATTATTATTGTTATGCATTTATACAAGATCTGCTAAATATTTATTAGTATCACGGATTTACTTTTGCTGCCTTCATTCCTTTCACCCATAAGTATATAATCGACCCAAAAAGAGTATTAATGAAATCATCACAATTTCGAGAAAACTGTCCGGTTTTTTAAAAACTCATTTTCATGCTCATTTTCAAATGTGCTAGTTTATACATGAGCACTATATTAACCTCGCTATTAACAACTCAATATTTTTTAACCTATATGACGTATATAGAAAAAAAAAACCAAACAAAATTTAAGTATATTTTTATTTGAATTAATATTTGTAAAAAATTATTTGAGTTGAATTACTTATATCACATTTTTTCCTTTTTTATTTATTTAGTAATTTTTTTTTGTGCAATAAAAACAATTTTAATTCTATTATTATAATCTTTTTCAGATCAAAATTTGTTAGAAATTTTATTCTTACTTATGACTTTATGAGGGATTTATCAAATTCAACTTAATTTCTATTGTGCATTAAATATTTATCATTTTATTTGTTACATTTCTATTGTCATATTTATGGATGCATTATGTCTCTCAAAAATTCTTACAATATAAACTTAGAATATTTTCATTGAATTATTATTCTACATATTTGATATTTGTTAAAATTAAAATCAATTGTATCATACAGAATTTACTGTCTTCGTCAAATATACTAAAAACAATTAGCGCACGTAATTATTTTAGAGATTCAATGTCTTAACTCTTACATCTACATACATACATACAGTACATAAAAGGGTTCAGTATATTAAGTTTTTAAATTGAAGCAGTCGTTACACATTATAATCACATATATTACTTATTTTTCGAAACAGCCCATGTCATTAAATCAATGCCCATTTGTGATTTCATTATTCTTAAACTATTGCTACCCAATATTTGTTTATGATAAATTTGTTTCATAGTAAATCCCATTTTTAACAGTAACTCACGATATTCAAACTGACATTCCGTTGATGTTGTTTCAATAGTAAACATATTCATATCGAAACCATATTTTAATACTCGATTAATTAATGGTTCAGCAATTTTTTCAAAATCATATTTTGTTTTAACCGCCATTCGATTAATCCAACCACAATTTTGTAATGAATTGTGCTTACTAACATTTATTGTTCCAACAATAACTCGTCGCATTCGATTCACTTCAACGTCAGTTGATAAAATTGTATCTTCATGTACAATATCATAATCATGTTGTGTTTTTGCAGTGTATTGTAGTATGTATGGTTCGTATGCTTCCGCAATCCAACAATTTTTAAATGGTGTCTACAATAACAAATAAATTGATTAAATTAAATAATTTGAACATTCATTAGAACTATATATATTATACTTACGTGTGCTAATTCAAGTGCCTTATTGAAATATGTAGAATAGACCGATATATAAATTACAGCGCATACACAAGGAATCGCAGATAAACAAAATAATAATGGAATTCCAAGAAATATGAACATAATAGCTGCAATTAATACGGTTAGTTGAACGGAAATCTGTATTAATAAAATTAAGAAACATTTAAATATATATCAGAAAAATGGTGAAATAGTTTACACCAAATTTGCATAATTTCAACTGACCTCACGAAAAAGGCACGATATAAATGCATCTTGAGCAAAAGACATTGTATAACTTTTAGTTAGCTCCCTGCATGATATTTCATCGGTAGATTTCATTTCTCGAATTACAATAAATGGTCTCATGATTTTATATAAATATTAAGAAACAATAAAAACTTTATAACTGATTATTTTGTATTTGTTTATTAAAACGATACAAAATTAATAAAAATGACGGACGGTGTATTAGCTTTACATTTTGAAGTCGGCCACATGACATGAACCATGAATAGAAAGTATAGATGTTTTTGTTCTGCTGTCAATTTTACGAAAAATAATATAAGGCATTACATTAAATAGGTGGATGTCTTTGCTGTAGTTATGCATCTTTGATTTGGATGCATTGGTAAATTTAGGTCTCCGAAGAAATATATTACCCATGTAACAATAAAATAATAATATTATTTAATTAAGTTATGTATTTTTTCATGTTTTATCCATGTTTCAATGTTTTAGTAATAGGGGGAGGGGTGTGGTCTATGTTGTACCGAAATTACGTTTGATCACATCATTTAAATATGTATAAGTTAAAAGATGGCAAAATTGTATTCAATGTAACATTATAGTTATTGAGAATGGAGAGCCAATGATTATTTTACCCTTCCAAATTATATTCATACTTTTATAGGGGATATTTTAAAGGTCACATTACTGTGGTCTTAAAAGATATATATAAATATTTTATACAGGGTGTCCCAGAGTCTATAGTCGAAACTTATGAGTTGTGTTTCTAGGGTCATTCTAAGCAAAAAATTATATGGGAGGGGGGGTCAAAAATCAACCGTTTTCGAGTTACAAGGGTTTCAAATTCGTAGGTATGAGGTAGTCGATTGAATCACTTAAATGGGTATTCCACCTGCAAATCTTAACCGATTTTGATGATTGTAGTTGCGTTTGATAGATAAATATCTGGGCTACAAAAATTGTAAACGTTCTTTTTTCTTTACGGTGTACATATTTTGAGTTATCTTTCGTCAAAGTCAGAAAATGGTCAGAAAATCATCATAAATTTTGATAAAATTCAATTTTTCTCGAAAACTTTGTTTATTATTTTTCTTTTTTTATTATTGATTCTGATTTTACGCGTAATTTCCTACAAAAAACGCCTTATAATTTTTTTTCTACGATAAATAGTTTTCGAAATAGTTTCAGGAAGTACTTCACGGATTTCAACAAATAGCATTCCGTTGAACTCAGGAAAGTCTATAAATTCAAAATCTAAAAGAATCTAAGCGATCTAAAGAATACGAATTTTTTGCAATTGATCATAGTTGCCGGTGTCATTAATCTTGTATTTTTTTTTTTTAGACATTTGTCAAATGTATAAATGATCTAATAATCTCGATAGATTTAATCTCTTTGCAATTCCACGTCCAATGGTGCGTCAATCACCTAAATCCGATGTCTAGTTCTTGAGATATTGCAATTTGAATTTAACGTTTTCCTCATTTTTGCTCGTTTTTGGCGCAGTTATGCTATTTGGTGTCACTGTAAATCGAAAACTATTTATCGTAGAAAAAAAATTATAAGGCGTTTTTTGTAGGAAATTACGCGTAAAATCAGAATCAATAATAAAAAAAGAAAAATAATAAACAAAGTTTTCGAGAAAAATTGAATTTTATCAAAATTTATGATGATTTTCTGACCATTTTTTGAATTTGACGAAAGATAACTCAAAATGTGTGCATCGTAGAGAAAAATTGATATTCACATTTTCTATATCCCAGACAATTATCTTTCCAACGCAATTACAATTATCAAAATCGGTTTACTATTGCACGAGTTATGATCATTTAAGTAGTTCTGTCGACGACCTCATGCAAAAAAATTTTAAACCGCTATGACTCGGAAACGGTTGATTTTTGACCGCACCTCCCATAGAATTTTTTTGCTTAGACCTCAGGAACACGTCCTAGAAGTTTCGACTATAGACTCTGGGACACCCTGAATATAAAATGTTTATCACTGAAATGATTTTTTTTTTTTTTTTTGATTATTGGCTTAAAGTCTAATTCAAAAACTGGAGTTAATAAATCATGTTTTAGGAATTTTGCTGTTGTTGAAATAATTGTGAATCTTCACCAGACCTCAAGCTTAACGCATTTTGCATAACAATCTTCACTTCACTTCACTTCACTTCATTTTTTTTTTTTTTTTAAATATATAGATAGGTACTGAGACTGAGACTGACTGACGTTACATGAACGTGACTCTTTTTTTCAAATAGTTAACTTTTCTTCATATATATTATTCCACATGAGTTAACGTCCTGGGCATGCGATGCTCTGCATAAACTTGAAAAAGAAAACAAACAATAAGCTAATTTCAATAAATAATAAAAACTTTTTTATGGTTCCAGTTTGTTTTTAAAATTACGAAAACACATGAACACTATGTGAATATGAAATATATTTGAGAAATTTGAAAACATCCAAATTATTATTCAATAAATTAATTCGATTTTATTTCAGTCATTGCTCATGGTTTTAGGTATCTGCACAAAAAAAAAAATTATTCTAGAATTTAGTTTAATATTTGTTGATTTTGGCACCTAATCGAATCTGAATATCAATTTACCTTTATGGGATCTGCACATTTCCATTTGAAATTTCAAATGCTGAAGCATAATGTTTCGGAAGTTGTTAATACATATATTTATTACTTATTACAGATAGAGTTATGTGTAGGCGAATATAAAAATTAAATAGAATTTTATTCGCATAGATATAGATGGATAGATGCACAAGCTTTTGTTTTCTGGGGGCGGTAATTTTGAAAAAGTAAAATAGGGTAGGTAATGTACTAAAAAAAAAGCCTCCCCCTGTAAGTATGCTTATTAATTCAGGATTGATTGGCACACGACTTCATTTTTGTGAAGAAATAAAAAAAAAAGGAGAAAAAGCGGGCAAATAGAAACGGGCAGCAAAAACTTAAAAAAAAACCTCAACTTCCAAAAGTGAACGCATAAACTGCGAAACTAGTAAGTAACTTACTTGATTTTTTTCTTCTTCAGAAATGAAGAAATAGAAATAGAGAACTTTTACCATAGGAAAAATGCTGTATTGATTAAGATCTATGTCTCCGGTCTCCGTTCAGTACAACAAAATAAATATTTTATTAATATTGTTGTTTATATTAAGAACAAAAAAGAATACAAATATTTTTTGATTACATTTATGATTTATAATATTGTTACGATACGAAAACAAAAGAACAAGTAGGAGTAAGAAGTATACATAAGTACACACCGCACAATAGTATATTGCTAAAGGTAAACAACAATTTTGTTCAATAAAGATAATAATAAAATATGACGGATGTTGTATTATTATTACAAGAGCTCTGTATTCAAGATGTCATTGAACAAGTACCGTATGTTTAAAATGTCTATATTTTGAAATGTGTTTTTAAGCGCTCGTTATTATGAACACGTCTGTTCAATGTTCAAATATCAATCATTTATTTTTATTTTCTATTTTTATTTATTTTCCTTCTAATTTTTGATGTGGTTTGTATAATAATGATTGATGCTAATACCACTAATACAAAAACTTCAAGTCAAGATATTATTTGAAATATGTTGACATCCATTTCAAGTCTTAATAATTAATACGAATATTGTGCTCTATGAATATCTGCTCAAATTCTATCCTTTTTTTGGAAGGACCTAAGTACACTTATTAATCTTAAAATATTAAGTCCTTTGATAAAAAGGAAAAAAAAACTAGGCTTATTTTATCTAAATAGTATGCAATGAAAACATATTTTTATTTTTTTTTTTAGAAAAGAAACATTAAGTTCGTCAATATGTACAGCAAAGAAAAATACATATCCACAGTTTTGCGGATGGAATTCTTTATCAACACATTACTTACCTTTTAAAAGAAAAATAAGACGAAAAAGGAAAAGTGGCAATATTGAATTTTTCGTACCTTCCTTCAAATTGAATTTTCAATTTTCACACGACTGAGAAATGACGGTACTCAAGTTAGCAAACCTTTTTTTTTTTCTTTGGACCCCTCGAAATTCTGACTGAGTTTATTTATATCTTTCCTTTTTTTTTACCTTTTATCCACAATACAAGTCAAAGAATAAGAATAAGAGTGCGTATGAAGTAAATATTTATAAAAAGTGAATACCTATGTAATATAAATCGCATAAATTCCAAATAAAACACCAAAAACAGGTAAAGAAAAAATATATATTTCAGAAATGGTCAGTTATGGTGTTTCCAAATATGACTTTCAGTTTTGTACTGAATGTATCAGTGCAGAAAGTCTTCAGTTGCACTGGGTCAGATTTGCAATGAAATTTTATGTATGTTTGTTTTTGATTATCACTTTTTTTTAATTTAGAAACAAAATTTTTGAAATGAGTACAAAACTACAGTCAGTGCGTGCAACAGTGGGATTCCATATAAATATATAGATATCAACATAGACATTGATATTGATAATTTGTCCTGATAGAAAAAGATATCGACATTAGTAAATTGTCGTTGATTTGATATTATAGAGAAAATAAAAATATATCAAACATTAAAATGAAGTTCGCTTAGCGGCGCTTTAACTTGGAAAAATATAGAAATTTCAGTGTTGTGTATAATTTTTTTTTTCAGTATATTCTCTATATCAACGACATGTTACCAATATCAATATCAATTTCTATGTCGATTAGTGATGGAACGGACCGTATTTTTTAGAGTCCGGCCGGACCGAACACCCAACCGGACCACGTTTAAAGTCCGGCCGGACCGAACACCCGACCGGACCACGTTTAAAGTCCGGCCGACCCGAACCTTTAAAAAATTTAAAAACCACAAATTTCTCTGAAATTTATTTGTAGTTCAGCTTTCAACAAATATTGCAAGCAAAGATATTGAAACAATTGCAAATCAAAAACACGTCTACAATTCCTCGAGATGCATCATTTCCACTGAAAATTTCAGATTTTTATTTTACTTTATATCTTCAACATTACTTAAATAGTTCAGTTTTAAATGTCTGGTTAGATTTTATTATGTCCGGCCGGACCGGACTCTACCGAACAGGACCTGAAAATAAAAATGACCGGACCGAACTCTGCCGAACCGGACCAGACCGGACCGAACAGTTCGGTGTGCAGGATGTCTGTCCCATCACTAATGTCGATATCTATATTTTTATGGAATCCCACTGCAGAAAAAATGCCACAATATGAATGACAAATTTGGAAACACCATTTAGCTATTAAGAATTAAAATTATGAAGAGAAAAAAAATACACACACACACACAAATTTTATACATGTTTTCTTTTTTTTAAAATATATTTATTATTTATTAGTAATTAATAATTACATTTATAATCTTTTTTGAAACTACAGAAAAATATTACATAGTTTCAATAATAAGTATTATAGGTACGAGCATAAGTAGTCATAATATTTGAAAAGGATATATTTTTCTTCCTATCATTAAGAAAAAGAAAGAAAAAAAAAATAGTATTTTTCCAAATAAACTTACATTTTAATATATAATTTGGTTGATGTTAAAGTACATAAGAATCCAGCTAATGGTATTACACATATATTTGCAATATATAATCACATATAACAATTATAAATACTTTTTATTATTAATTCTACAAAAAAATAAATAAATAACATTTTCTTTTATTTAACGGAAAAAAATATAACTTCTATTTTATAAGTAACTAAGAATTATATTAACGGAAAAAAAATAAATCCATTCAAAACTCAAAAATAAAAGTGAAATAAAATTCTTATAATCTAATCATTATTTCTTAAATATTAACTGAATTATGAAAATAATGAAAAACAAAAATATGCTTTCTATGATTTTAGTAGCTATTGAATAATATTTTATTAATTGTTAAATAACAATATTTATTTTGTTGGTCCATTTATTAAAATATTTAAATTTTTCTGTACATTAAATTTATCAATGTAAGTAATATTATACAAGAATATTTATTTATTTTATATTATAGGAGCTAAACGTTCAATTTCAAATGTTTAACTTTTTTTCTCTATATTTTCATGTTTTTAAGATTAAGAAACTTTTTCTTCTTTTAAATAAGTTATAGACTTTTGATAATATATTTAAGGTTTAAAGGTGATTTAAATTTAATAGTGATGGGCACAGTGCCGGTGTACGGTTTGATTGGCGCTCTAGGCAGATTTAAACTTTCTTCGCCTTATTCACATTTGCTTAAGATATAAAAACAAAGTCGCGCTCCTTAGCCTTGGTTGAAAATTTCAATTTTCACGCCCCTTACCCTTAGCTGAAAAATTGAGTTTTTGCGCCCCTTACTCGTAGCTAAACACTTCAATTTTCGCCTTTCTTAGCAGCTTAAAACTTGTATAACTTTTTTTTCGTTCTCATCATCGATTCTGGCGCCCCTTAAATTTGACGCTTTGAGTTGTTGTCTACGTGGCCTATGCTTTACGCTGGCACAGGATGCGGGCACTGCCGGTGATCGAAAATTACCTTTTCTTTTTCGATGGTGTGTACTATGTATAGATAAAAATGATTCCAAAATGAAAAATAATCATTTTTGAGCCTAATTGTGCATTTTGTTTCTCTATGCCTCCCTTGCTCCACTGCCTATTTATTTACGTTAACCGTTTATTGATTTTAAAGCGAATTTGAGGGTTGAAGAAAGGGGGGCGGACGGAGAAGAGTCTTTTTTATAGATTTTGTTAAGGTTTATTTTCGTATCAACGGCGTATGGTCTATATTTATTTTAACTGTACAAATAATTATTTTTATTATGTGCAAACCGTATTTTTCTACTGTGCAAAAAAATTGTTCTATTTTATAATTTACGTAGAAGTTTAAAATATATCGTAATTTATGAATATTTTTAATTAAGATAATTTTAATTTTCTACTGTCGAGAAACATTATGCCTATAAAGCATTTGTTATTTTTTATCTATATGTAAAAGCAATTGTTGATAGTTGTCTAAATACAGGATTTAGTTATGTTATAGAGGCTAGACTATCTTAGATTGTCTTAAACATTGTCTATAGACAAAACAAAAGGTTCCCATAGACAGACCTTATATATCATTTATCAATGCTATATATAATATATCCTGCAATTAGACAACTGTCTAAAAACGTCTATTGGGATGAAAACTTACAGTAATTTATGTAAAAGAAGATATTTTACCCATCACTTAAAATTTAATGACTAAAATTTTTCGCCATAAACTCTACCAACATAAAATACATATTACTGAATGTTGACATACCTAAAAATTCATTGAAAAATGATAAGTTGCTGTAAAAATCGTAATGATTCAATTCCACAAAAATTATCTTGCTATAAAAACAATTGAACAACAAAAAATGTAAATTATAAATACCATCAATAAACAAAACAATAATATAAATAAAAAGGTTTTGTGAATTTAGTAAATTATTTAAAATAAGTTTATATGTGAGGCTCTTTGATCATAAAATAAAATAACTCGCTTAATGCTTTTATCAGACAGTTATTTTGTGCTAACGCAATAAAGATATTGCGACTACGAGTCCTTTATATATTAAGTATATTTTTGGTTGTATTTATATGACATATAAAAACAATCAATAATCATAATATTGAGTTAAGTTGTTCCTTTTAAAGCTGTCGATAAATTAAATTTCTATACACATAAAATCGTGCTATGACTGTCAAATAAACATATTCAATACCTCAATTCACAACACAATTGAATATATCAGTTTCGTTCCATTGCATGGAAAATAAATCCAGAACTTCTAGATAGCATTCGATTATTTTTGTACAAAAAAAAAAGTTTTTTTTTGTGAAAATATGTTTTATTTTTTTTGCTTAAATTTATTAATAAATACATTATTCAGTAGCTGATATTTATTTAAAATTGGATAAAATTATGTGTATTTTCAACTGAGTTTCAAATTCTGATTTATGATGATTTTGTTGTGATTGAAAATTACAATTTAAAGAACATTTTAAAGTAAACTTTAATTCTTCTAATACTTATAACTTAAAAAACTAAACTGAACAAAATCAAAACACATATATTTTCAAGACACGCTTATTCCGCATCCAACGGTGGGTGGATCATTTTTGTCCGTCTACCCAATCCTGAGAAAAAGCGAAATAAAATGATCAAAATCCGTCAACTCAATCCTGAGAAAATAATTTACATGAACATGAGTACTTTTTTTTAACGCTTATTTAATCAGAAAAATTAGCAAAATAAAAATTAATTGGAAGTTAAAATAATGCTAGGATTATTATTTTTCTATGTTTATGAATAAATTATTACTCGCAAAAATGAAGTTCTGTACCAGAGATCGACAACGGGTAGCCCAGCCCGCGGCCCGCCCAGGCCCGGCCGGGCCGGACCGGTTATCGGGCGGGCTGAAAACTGTTTTTTTTAAAGCGGGCGGGTCCCGGGCGGGCCACCAACCAACGACGGGCCTTGCGG
The DNA here is from genome assembly GCA_011634745.2 of Catotricha subobsoleta. NCBI lineage: Eukaryota > Metazoa > Arthropoda > Insecta > Diptera > Cecidomyiidae > Catotricha > Catotricha subobsoleta. Next base: position 43 of record JAABKK020021774.1, on the reverse strand, counting down.
GTAGCCCGCAGGCCCGCCTTAAAAAAATATATAAGGAAAATTT
>JAABKK020021763.1:0-18223 GCA_011634745.2 Catotricha subobsoleta | reverse complement strand
ATTCGATCGACCGAACCGACGCGCATACAATTTATTATAAATTACTGAATAAATCATTTTATATTTAACTGACTAAAATATCGTCTTTCAATTATCCACAATCTAACGATCTAATCTCCATATGCCTATACTCCACACAAGTTTCTAGGAACTTGACTTGAAAAATAGCGAAAAAAGAACGAAAGGCGAATATAAAATTACAAGTGAGCAAAGAGTTCAAGAAATACGAAAACATGAAAAAATTGGCCCAATTTTTCAACCAATTCGTTCTTCAAGTTTCTAGAAACTTGTGTTGAGTATGAACATAAACTAACCAACCAAAAAATGGTTAGTGAAGACAAAATATAGCATATGTAAAAAAAAAACGCTGTTCATATATTATGTAACGCAGTTTTTAATATTTTTTTACCCCCTCCTGAAAACATTTCATAACAAATGGCTATATATCCCCCCACGCGTGTTGTATAACACAAAATCATAATATTTAATTATAGAATTATAGTAGGTAAGTATATAAAATTTTATTGTAAGACATTTTTATAAATATGTATGATGTTTCGTAACATCGATGACAACCCCCACCCCCCCTGCATAAGATGGCGTAACATTTTATCGAACCCTCTCCCCCTCTTACCGTTTAATATGTGAACCGTATATAAATAAATATAGGTATTTGTTAATATGTAATTAGACGTTAAATATTTAATTAATTATTACTAATTTTAATATTTATATTTCCATCATTTAGCAACAATAATTCGATTGAAATAAGGTCAGAGTAATTAATTTGAATATAAATCAAAATAAATTTTCAAGAATCATTAAAATGCCATAAACATCTTCCATTGCATTCCCATTAAACATCAATCACTAAAATACTTAATCACATAATTTATAATTAATATATTTTGCAGAATGTGGAAATGGAAACTTAGTCTGACAGAGACAATTCGGGCTAATAGACACATACAATTGCAAATATAGTTTTTGGTTTTGCAGGTTGCGTTGTTTAAAAAATTATATGGTTAAATTAAAATAGTTTGTCACTTTTTTTTTTTACTAATAAATCAGTATTAAATGGTATACAATAAATGTGTGTGAATAATCAATCAATTTGTCAATGATTTTTAATTGCATTCATTATTAAAAATCAAATCGTATACTTAACCATATTGTAAGTGTTTTAAATTAATCACATATTTTGTATATTTAATCGCAAGGCAGGTCAGTTTGAAACGAAAAAAGAAAAGAAAAAATTGTTTAATGTTTTCACTTTGACATTACCCACAAAAAAAAAAAAAAAGAAAAAAAATTAAAAGAGAATCGTCATACAAATATACTTTAATTGATTGGGATTGTGTGATTTTTATTATAAATGACATGTGCTATAAAGTGTCAAGAATTAATTATTTGTTTATATAAAAATAAAATTTGCAAATTTAGAAAACGATTGAACGAATCCAAATGAAATTCAAATAACAATAATTTTTATTCATAAAACAAAAATATTGCGTTGTGTTTGTATGGAAAGCAAAAATATAGAAAACGTTAACTTTTGTTTTTTTATTTAATTTTTTTCTTCAATAAAGTAGAATTCTTATTAGGTAATAACCATTGTGTGGGTTAACTAACAACTGATAAGAGTTTATTGTGTGTGTGTATTTTGATAACGCACTTAAATTAATTAACTATATATTTTTTTTAGTAAATTAAGCTAAGTGCTATTTTATAACTATTTTTCGAGTTCAGACTGCTTTAATTGTGACAATAAAGATAAATAAATAAATCGTTTTTTCATTGTAGCAAGTGATTTTCTAAACAACGAACCACTTTTCATACAGAAAAGAAACAACCTAAAGAAAATTACATATTTGCTTTTAAGAATCAGCAATAAAAGTACATAACAACAAGATGACAAACGAATTTCGATCTTGGAAAGCAAAGTAAGTTAAAATATTGGCCTTGTTTGTTGTAAGAGTCTTATGCTACATTCACATGGCTGAAAATCGGGACTCAAATTCCAAACCTAAAATCAAATTGCATATATGTGACATCACGTGATAAAAATAAATGGAAAATTGCGTTGAGTCCGTATAATTTGAGTTCCAAATTTGTGCCATCTGAATGTAGGCATTAAGAATATAATAATTACATTATAAGAACTATAACATGGATCAAGTAATTTACTATGAATTAAATACACGTTTATGTCTATTCAATTCCGCATATATTTATTTTATTCATTTGAAAACAATGGTACTTCTATTTAAGCCAACATAAAATTATGTCATTTGATTATTACCTTAAAATACAAAAAAAAAAATTAAATTATTCATTTAAGTAAATAACATTCAAATGACACAAATTATTGAATGGTATTTTTGTAGTGACAATAGCGCAATATTCATAATACGTCGGTTGCCTACATTTTAGTCATTAATATCTTTTACGACATCTAATTTTTTTTTAATATCAATTAACATATTGCCAAATTTAAGCATTCCTCAAATCACGTGATCAAATCTTTTAGATTATCTGTTGTTTCCCATAAGTTTTATGTAAATTATTAATAATAAAATAGTTGCGCCCAACCGTTGCATGGCGGTTTGTCTTTTCTTTTATTATTTTAGTTGTAGATATATTAACGTTTTATTAAATTATGAATGGTACAAAAAATAAGTGAAAAATAAATTTATAAAAAATGGGACACGGTTATAATTTTGTACTATTCGAAAAAATTCAATAAAATATATTGGGAAAAACGTCCTGCAAGACTAAATAATTTTTCTATTTTTGGGTTTGAACATTTTGTAAGAAAATATTCTAGCGCCTATTCTAGCACCTATAGCTTTTTATGTATGCAACTGACGTCATGCATGCTATGCATTCGGTCAAGGTTAAATTTTAAAGTATAAAAAAAAAACCATAAAATGTATAATAGTCAAGTAGAATATCATTAGCTTGACTCAGATTATTATTTAACATTATTCTAAAATAAACGCTTCATCTGTTTTGATGATGCTGCTAACAAAAAATGTATATAAAATATTGTCGTTTTTTTTTTCTTGTTTTTTTTTTTTTATTAATAGTTCATGTATTAAATATAATGAATTGTGAGTTTTGGGTACAAGATGTTTTATTTTCTGATATTTTATCTTATGTTTCTTGTAGTGCAGATGGTGTGCTCTCAATAAAATATGTAATTTTAGTTTCAAGAAAGATTTATATGTATTTAAAGTAACCCCAGATATACATTTTACAAAATGATACAATGACCAATAGCAAGTCTTAACAAATTAAACTTTTCACACATTAAGTTTTTTTTGTAAGTTTTATTTCACTCGCACTTATGCATTTCATTCTCTTAATATATTTCATGTTTTGTACATGAATACATGATTACCGTGATATGTATTGGACTTTATCACTTTTTGTTATCAAGAATTGTTTTTAATTTCATTTTAATTTTTAATCTAAAAAAAAATTTCAAATTAAAGAAATTTTGTTGAAAAATATTGCGTTTCGGTGACTTGGGTCGTATTATTAAAATTTTACATCTATGGCAACAAATTATTTTATATTATTTTTTTCTCTTAACGCTCGACTCCTTCGTCCAATTTAAAAGATGCATAAATTTTAACACCTTCACGCTGCAAATATAGCTCGTTAAAAAGAAAATAAGAAATAATCACATTTAATTTTATCGTGTCTACCACTCGATCTACTTACTGATTAAAATTTCTAATTTTATTTCTGATTATATTTTTATGTTTCAATTCATTTATATCGATTTGTTTATACGACCACTAAATATATAACTATATGTAAAATTATATCAACGTTCGTATGAATAATTTTAGTTTAAAAAAAAAAAAAAAAAACAACAGATAATAAAATAAAATCTCGAATAAAATGGAATTATCATTTAAATACTTAAGTGATTGCGAAAAATAATAAAGAATAATTTCACAATGACATTTTAATGCACATTTAAATTATGTATAAGTATATGTGTAACAAAATTGTTTTCTTTATTCTTTTACATAAATCGAATGTGTTTTAGTTTAAATAGCTTATTATTTAAAAAATAAATTGTAGGTAGGTACCATTAATAATTAAATTATTATTATGATTATTATTAATTTTGTGTGTTTTTTTTTTTTTTTTGAATAATTGAACCAAACAAGTTACACACACATCAAATGGATTGTCATTGATATTTATTTATTGCAGGTCATGACATTTAAATTTATTTAATATTCTCCATTAAATTGCTATTGTCGTTTAGACTGTTTACAATATTGATGAGATCATTTTTCTTTTATTTTCTAACAATGAGAGATAACATCCCGGTTGAATGAAGCAAACTAATTATACTTTTTTTTTTATTTACTAAGCTTTTACTTCATTCTTGAGATATTTAAAAAAAAAAAATGTTAAAAAAAAAGTTAAGTAAGTAATGACCTACTTACTTATTGGTTTCGTATTTCTTTTTTCTATGACGAATTTTTTTGACCAGATCGATTTTTATCTGGATTCAGTGGAAACGTACAATCTTATGCTTAACAAGTTTAAGATTCGATCTGAATGTTTATTAACTCTAGATATCTAATTTGGTGCTGGAAGATGTGATTTTTTTTTTTTGTTTTTAGAATTGAGTGAATATGGATTACATGCAAAAACTATATATTTTAAAGAGAATAAAGTTTTGCGTCTATTGCTAGCATTTCTAACAAAAATGAAGTTGTGTACCAATCCATTGGAAGCTTGTGTTTTTTAGTGTTATAGGCAACTGAACTGCTATCTTATGATTATTATGTTATCTCTTCGATCGATTGTATTTGAAAAACAATCAATTATTTATTAAAAATATTTGTTTCTATGTTAATATTGAATGTTCACAGTCTAATAAATAAGTGGCGATTTTAATTCCAAATATTTTAAGATGTATCTAGTTTCTAAAAGTAAAAGAATTTAAATCCAACTGTGATTTGACCACGTTTTATTTATATTTATAGGTAATTGCAAACACAAAAACTACTTTAATAATGAAATTAGGTTTGCATATAGAGCATCTTCTATAATGACGTAAAGTTCATAATTTTTGTAAGGATTTTTAAAACAGTCATAAGTTCATAACACATGCGACTGTTTGTTCGCTTTTTTGTTTTCTTGTAGAGGTTACAAAAAAAACGGTAAAAAGCCGTATCTGTGTTAAAATCTTTACAAACCTTACGTCATTATAGTTGATGCTTAAAGTATTTAGTAACCATTTTTGTACTTGCATATTTGTTAATTATATGTTTTTTTTCCTCAATGGTTTCGATAAGCTATAACTTGAAAGTAATTGAAATTACAAAACGATTATTTATTCATAGTCTACCTTTTATACCTTTGCTTTCAAAAGACAGTGCATTTTGATTGACTGAACATTGATTTATAGTATTTTTACTTATGCAAGTCGTATATATAACTAATTTAAAACACTAATGTAGACTCGTACCAATTAAAAACGTTGTTGAGCTATTATCTATTATTATTCCGAAGATTAAACATCATTTAATTTAATCAGTTAATTTCATGAACATTACCGGGGATCCGTAGATTCAAAATATTATTGTCAGACGCATTGCATTTCTTTAAAAAAAAAATTATTTGATATCTTTATTAATAATAATTGTGTATTTTCTTTTGTTTTATAAATGTATGGATAGCGTTTTTATCACAACATGGAATGTTGGTTCCAAATATCCAGACAGTATATCCGTCCATAAGCTATTAGGTTTGGAAAGTAAGCCAGAAAATGATACACATCGTCCAGATATTTTTGTCATTGGGTAAATTGAAAGTAACAATTCTAAAAAATACAAAAAACCTATAACTCTGTTTTCTAAAATATAGTCTGCAAGAAGTCAACAGTCAACCGCAAAGTGTTGTAAAAGGTCTATTTAAAGACGATCCATGGACGCAGAAATTTAAAGATCTACTTAAAGATCGTGGCTATATTGCTGTTAAGTCGGAACAAATGCAAGGACTTTTGATAATATTCTTTTCAAAACGCGAACATTTAATGCATATACGTGAAGTTGAATCGGAATACACACGCACTGGTTTAGGTGGTATGTGGGTAATTATCTGTCAATTGAGTGATATGTATTTCTAAATGTTAGAATTTGTAAACTTATTTATGTTCTATTCGCAAATGAAGGGTAACAAAGGAGCTGTTAGTATTAGATTTGCATTGTATGGAGTTTCGGTGTGCATTGTAAATGCCCATTTAGCAGCACACGATCATATGCTTGACGAACGTATTAAAGACTTTGAGAAAATTGTCGAAGAACATAAATTTCATGTTAAAACGACACAGGAGATATTTCAACATGAGTAATAATTGATTGAATTTATATTCTTACCAATTACAAAACAAAAATATTACTTACAAATTTCAGCTATGTTTTTTGGTTTGGTGATCTTAATTTTCGATTGACCGGTGAAACAACAACAACACCAACTGATATTAAAGAACTTGTTGATCAAGATCGATTAGCCGAACTAATTCATAAAGATCAATTATCATTGATTCAAAGACAGGGTCGTGCCTTTACACAGCTTGAAGAAAGGTTACCAGCGTTCCCTCCAACATTTAAATTTGAACCTGGCAGTTCTGAATACGATTTAAAGTATATACAAAAATGTAATTATTAAGATTTTACTGGCTTTTAACACTTGAAATTTTGTTTGTATGTGTGTAGACGGCGGCCAGCCTGGTGCGATCGTATTCTATACAAATCACCACAAAATGAATTCAAAAATGTTGAATTAACAACTGAACAAACATCATATAGAAGTCATCCTGCTTATATGATTAGTGATCATAAACCGGTTACAAGTGAATTTACAATTCGGGTAAGTTTTTTCTGTTGTGAATTCTTTTTCTTAAATTGGTATCTACTGCTTTTAATTGTTTTGTAGATTGCTTTATACTTTTCTATTTAAATTTAAATAATAAAAATTTAATTAAAAACCAAATATTTCTTTTTAATTATAATGCATGTTAAACTTAATTTCAATTAACTTGTGCGCATGTTTGGTGTCGATTTTCTTATTAATCAATAAACAAAAGGTATATTCGAAACCTCCTAACGCTAATGGAGAGCGTGTACAAACTACATTTATTGGAAGGAGTTTTCATACTGATGATATTTTTCAACAGGTTTATGAGGATCCATCAGAAAAAGTTGTTGAATTTGCAAATATTGAAATTTGGCAAATTGGTGAAGAAAATATCGTTGAATATACTTTACCAACAGGGTTTGAAGAAGCTGGCAGTGATTGGATTGGTATTTATAAGGTATGTTAAAATCAAAAATTCTTGCTGATAAATTTCAATTATTTAGAAAACCGAAAATATTTCTTATTCATTTTTGCAGGAAGACTTTGCAAGTTTAGATGAATACATAACATATGAATATACAGCCAGAAGTAAAGCACCCAGCGGTGATTATCCAGCTGACAAGATAATCTACCATTTGGAATTTCCCGATACAGTTGATATATCGGAAGATGAACGATTCATATTGATGTATTTCCAAAGTACAGGAACCCGTGGTGTGACTGGTTTGGCTGGCATGAGTAATGTTTTCAAAGCCGAAAAACGATGCCCATCGCCACGATTTGATTCAGTTGATTAAATTTTTAATTTAATCTGTTATTTATTTAAAAATAATTTACAAAAAATAGATTTTCTTTTTATTGATTTTAAATCATTTTATAGTTTTAACGGACACGTAGTGAACAAAAATAGAAATAATTTAAACGCCGATCTAGGTAAATTAGAATCAATTTATTATGCACTTGATCATAGACAAAAAAAAAAGTGATAGCAGAATGAAGAAGGAAGGGTTTTTTTTTTATATATATATATATATTGAGTTTGATTGTTTGCTGAGCAAATATTAAATTGTTTGTTTTTATGATTTTTTTTCGAAACGCGTATATAAATCTTTATTTTGTTTTCTGTTGTTAAGCTACTTTTATATTTGACACATATTACTTAGTAAGAAATAAAAATAAAAATATTTCTTTAGTCACATTTACAATAAATATCCCAAAGCTTTTTATGGAAAATATTTTAAATTCTACATTTTTTTAATTCATCAAATTACATTTAAAATTAAAAAGTAGTTACTTAAGTATGTTTAATATTTATTTTTTTTTCTTTTATCATAATTACAAATATATATACGTACATTTATTTTTCTATTGTAAATAATAGAAAGATTTATGTTAATATAAAAATTAACAATTTATTTTTAAATCAACAATTATTTTTAAAACAGCAAAATATATTCTATATTTGTTAAAGTTCATATCTGAGGTTCTACCGCCGAAACTTTTCGTGTCAGGAAATATTATTATTAAATTATGCGATTGACTTTACATATAGAGTGGTAAGAAATTTTGCTAATTCTGCATACGAACAATCTCGGCGGTAGACCTTCTGGTCGGCATAATAATTATTATTTACATTAAATTTTAAATCTAACATTAAAGCTACAGAATATCCTTGTGATAATTATAATATTGCCTAAACTTTTTAGAATTTACAGTTAAATTGTAATGTCCTAAACTAAAACACAAGAGCTGATTTCAGTAATAAACAAGAAACGGGTGTGGAGATTTCTGTAAAAAAAAAACAACAATAAACTTGAAAATGTGATTTTATTACAGTTTCTTAGAGTTCATAAATTTTTAATTAGGATAAAGTGCTTTAAAAACTTCTGTATTTTGATGGTATCAGTGTCATGAGTTTATTTTTATGCTTTCTTTTTATATAATGTCAAAAAACTTAGCTCAACGCAATAGTCATACCATCAGAATTCGGACATGGGATTCTTATATTTTATTATTTCAATGTAATTTACGCGTACCTACAAATGAAATAAAAAAAAAGAAATATTTACTTTCGAATGAAGATAAGTGTGTCGATAGAACTTCAGGCCAATTCTCTATAATTTTATTCGATCAATTTTAATTATAATTTGACACAATCCAGATTCCAGGAATGTTTAATCCCCAAAATGCTTAAAGCACTGTAAATTAAAACATTTCATTGTTTTAAATCAGTAAATAAATATATTTATCAATTAAATTTTCAGTATTTTTTTTTTTTTTGATGTACCGATAAGTTTTGACATATTACATTTGTGTTTTGAAAGAGCCCAGTATGATCAATCCATAATTAAATTGAAATTACACCATAATACGCACAGGTGCATTTTAAAATTAGATAATGTTTCTTGAAAGAGTTTATTATTTCTATATTTATTTTCTCTTTAATACTTACTTGTGCTTCTTTTTCAAAATGTGATAAAAAATGTTGATTAAAATGTTCTAAATAAATTTTTGTGATCATTGATCAACTTATGCTCAATACTTATATTTAAATATTCACTTTGTAAGAGTAATCCACAAACCATAAAATAAATAAATAATGCTGAATATTTAAATTCTCTAACAATATGTTAATAATTTTTTTTATTATGATCACAGACATTACATATAAAACAGTTTTCTTTAAAAAAAAAAAATAAGTAATTTTAATTAACCAGATATTTATAAAAGAAAATGGTTAATAATCAAATAAAAAAAAATCCAAAAAAATATTTCGAATGAAAATGTCACAATCCCAAAAAAAGAGAAGAGAATAGAACATTATATTATTATTACATTAAATTTAAGAAAATATAAGGTTTCGCTGTGTGCGTGAATCATAGCTTATAATAAAGATTATAAATAATATATGAATTAAGATATGAAAAATTTAAATACAAATTTGGTATTTCATTAAGGAATGAGATTAAAATGAAACGAAATTTACAGTGATTATCTACTTTCGGGTATTTTGTTCAAAATAATTGAAAGAAATTTAAATTTAAACATTTTCACTGTGACCTTTGAACACTCGCTTATGAATCTATCGATATAAATGCTCCTATTTTCTATATTATTATGATTTTGAATCGGATTCACGAAAATATATAGTTACCCCTAAATTGAATAAATCACGCGTGCCTAAATGATTTGAGAGCATTTAAATATAAATCTCTATGATTGCTGTTCGTTTCGTCGTTTCATCATAAATATTTATAGTCGCTTATTATTATCAAATTAAAAATAAAAAATTAAATAGATTTTAATAGATTAAGAGCTTTAATGTTGAAATTTATAAATTAGCTTTAAAAAAATGTTTAGAGGCCTTCTTAATTAAAATATGTAAATAATATATTTAATAATAATTTGCTATAATGGTAATTGATTTAATAATTATTATTTACATATGGAAGGGTCTAATACCCATTATAAGCGGCAATAATAATTTTTCTTTTTTAAGCAATTTTTATCCTTATATAATGCATATATTCCTGACAAAAAAAAAAAAAAAATGGAGATTGCCGCTTATGGTATTAGACGACTCCTTATATATTTAATAGAAAAACATTACTAACAAAAAAATATTCTATTATTAATCAATAAGCATTTTTTTTTTTCCAAATTATGTAATTGATTGAATTTATATAAGTCGCGCAGACCTAACTATCTAACATTTAAAGGTTGTGTGTATAAACAAAAACTGGGACGGAAATTGTTTTAAAAGTTTATGTGGAATCGAAAATGAATATTTACTATTGACCTAAGACCTATTAAATAATTTAAAATATATCTGATCTGTGCATAAAAGAAAAGTAATTTTTCGTAAGAATTTTCTTTTCTTTTCACTTTACAAACTATAAAAATAATATTATCTTTAGATTCTTGAACATTAATTACTTACCTACATTTCACAGTAAACTTGAGAATATCCATAAGCCATTTAATAAGAAAAAAAAAATCAAACGATATTCCATCATCTGTAGAGTGCAGTAGTTGAAATAAAATTAGAAATGAAATTGTAATCAGTATTTTTTGTTGAATCATAAAATAAATTTAAAAAAAAATTCAAATTATTTTATTTCACCATTTGCATTTACTATAATTTTTATCTTAAAGGGAGCAGTCTAAGTTGAAAACTATCTAATTTATTTGCCGGAGAGCAAACCTTTGAACCATGGCTCGTATTAAATTGATCTACAAATATTCAAAATTCTAGGACTTTCGAAACATTTGCTTTTTTTTTGTTTTTATTTTTATGAAATTCAAAGAAACCGTTAAATTCTATTAATAAATAAGTTTTATTCCATTTGCGATAAAAACTAAATCTCATAACTACACAAAAAAAAAAAAAATATTAGGATGTATAATTTTAATTGTATATTAAATTTACATAATTGCTATTGTAAAAAAAATGAAGAAACTAGTTTTATACATTTGTCATTTAAAATAGATTTAATTTCTATTCTCTGTCGTAGTATTTAATACTTCCATTTCGGTCATATTCAAATCTAAGGTGCCTTGGACAATCCACCATCGTTTTATAGTTTTCAATGGACGTGGCAAACATACAAATATAATGAAAATCACAACTCCCTGTAGTGCGTTTAATATATCAAATAAAACTAAGGATGATGATGATGGTGCATTTACATAAAATGATATTATTTCAAATATCCAATTAACAGTCATAATAATGTAAAGATATGCTGTGCTTCGCGCTCTAAATAAAAAAAAAAATAGAGAAATAACTATGAAATATATAGTAGACAAAAAATTATGCAATAATATGAAAAAGTTCTTACGTTCTTTTGACATCTTGATAATGTTCAAAATCCATAAATGTTACATTTGTATTATTTATATTTTGACTTTCCATTGTTTTTCGGGTTATAAATGATTGTACAAAGATTGGATCAAGCTTACGAAAACCAAAATACGATGCAACAAGTAATCCAAAGCATATAAATAGTATTGTACTGATTGGTGGTATAAAGTAATTTTGTGTTGCACGCGTTTCTTCGGTAACACCTTTAAGATAGTAAGATGGCATACCAGGAAGTTGTTCAGAATAAGTTAGCATAACTAAAATGAATGGTACTCCAAATGAAATTAACAAATACAATGCAAAACGAATATTTTTCCGTTTTTGTGTTAGAACTAAATTCCGTGGAAGATGGTACCTTGTAGAGAAGAAAATAAAAAAAAAAAATTGTCTAAAGAATTTACATTAACTTATAAACTCAGACTAGTTGTATTTTTAGATTCATTGTTTTGTAGATATTTTATGTTTAATATGTAATAACTAGTAAATCAAAATTGAATTTCCAAGAAAATATTCGTAAAACAATTTATCCGTAACACACTCAGAGACAGTTATTTGACATCTAAATTATATAACAATTACTAACCATACATGTCCACAAATATCGGCGCACATAACAGCCACCCAAAAGAAACAAGCCAATATAAAATATTGTATAATATAGCCAACCATTTGTGAAACATTACCTCGTATCTGTGCTATGCTTAAAATTAAAAAACCAATAGCCAAACACAGTGAATGACAGGCCAATGATTTTCCATGAAGATTACGTAATTCGGGTATGTGCAAATACAAGAATACGGTCATCAATAAACAAGGTACCGATACCAACATACCTGTAAAACAAAATTCAAAAATCATTAATTATGAATTAATAAATTTAAAAATAATAATATCTATAAAATACCTACATGTTGCATATAAATATGCTTCAGCCTTTGAAACTTGTATAAAATTTGTTTGATTACAAACAATAGCTGTTATTAACATATCATCACGATCCATATCCAAGCAATAGTCATCAAAAATATCGTAAGCACTAAAATCTTCATCCACTCGTAGCAATGAACCGTTTTGTAATATATAAAGTAGGTCACCGTAATTTTGATTATAAATAAATCCTTTGTCACTGCCAGCGGTACTACTACTACCGCCTACCATGTTACCGCCACCACATGAATTACCAAATTCATAAGTTAATTTTATTGGACGTTCGGTATCTTCAATACAGTATTCATAAAAAATAGCCTCAATTATTGATGCTTGAAATGGTATATTCTCTTTGGTACATTCTGCTAATCCAGTTGACTTGGATATTTCATAGTTTTCACCCCATGGACAACATTTTTTTAATCGAGCGTATGGTGAATGAATTGGTTGATGAATTTTTTCTAAAATCTGTGTGCACAATTTTGTAGTCTTAATAATATTGAGAAAAAGTTCATGCTAACAACCCTTGTTCCATATAAAATTGTACCATTTCAATATTAATCACCTCACCGATCTATAGAATTAAAGAACGACGGTTAAAAAAAAAATCGAAAGCAGCTTGAACTAATCCATAAATGATCTCGTTTGTTTTATGACCTATTATAATATCAATTTCAACCAATAATATAAAAATGGTAAGGCAAAACTAATCAGTCTTCTTCTAATACAAGACAAAAAAAAAGAAAATCTGGAAAATACTCTTTTTATACTGAGTAGTTTGCTTGTGATCTGATCTTGTGTATTTTTTTTATATGGAACATAGATGTCTAAAAATTTATTTGAATATAAACGCAACAAACCTTGAAACCGGTACAATTATCATTTGATGGAATATTAACATTTAAATTTACAGCACCGCTAAGAGAAATATTATTAGGAACATTCAATTCTGTTTCAATTGTTGAATTGTCTAATTTGTTTTCATTATTTCTATTATTATATTGTTCATTAATATTACTATTATTATCAATTGTATTAATATTATTATCAATTATTTCTGTTCTATTAATTTTATTATTATTATTTATTGATGGTAGAATGGTGGTGCTAATGACCTCGGTGGTAACTTTAGTGTTTGTATTCAATGCATTATCACTAGCATTCTGTAATTCTTCTATTACTGATGTTGGTATTGTTGTACTAATTTCAGCAGTTTCATTACTATATGAAATAGTGTCATTACTGGAATGCTGAGCATTTATAATATTATTCCAATTTATACATAATAAAAGTAATAAGATTACTACTTTGTAATGAAAATGTTGCGTTATATTTGTGATGGTTGCCATTAATCTGTAACAGAATTGAAGATGTTATAGGTATTATATTATGTTACAAATGTACACTGTAAGGAGTTCTAGGAAAGGAATATCATTGATAATGTAATACTGATTCAATATAATTTTATAAGACAATGTTTATGTGCGCGCGCACATTCAAGCCAAATACAAAAACCTCTTCCGCTTTTAAAATTACTTTTTATTTATTGAATAATGATTTCAGCTTTGGAAACATTGTTCGAGTAATGAACTAACATTTTTTTTTTTTTAATTAATTCTTATTTTATTAATGAAAATTTTATACAAAGACCGGTTGGTCCAACAGAAAATTAAACGGCGTCACTATGTTGAATTATTAATTATTTCATATCCATTTAACACAAATTCTGTTATTTGGCGGCAAGATAAGAAAATGGAATTTAATATACTTATTCTGAATCGTTATTTAAAACATTTATGAGTAATTTTATATTCGCAAAAGAATTTCTATCCGATTTTAATAGTAATATAAGCAGAAAAGTTAATAAAATACACAGAACTAATATTAGTAATTTTATCGTGAAAATACTTTATTTGATTTGAATTGCGAGTGGAATATTTTTTTTTAGTTTATTAATGAAAAAAAAAAATGGTTCGTTTTTTTATCAATAAGTACCTATTTATAAATATTAATTAAATAATAAAAAAAAAAAAAGCGAACGTAACATTTGCTGATAATACTGATTATATTAAATGCGATAAATATGAAACTCTAATGAATTAAATAAGATAACAAAATTCCAATGCAAACATCAAATTATTGTAATAATTTCATAATATTACTTATATTCTATAACTTGAAAAACTTAGGCAAATAAGCATCGTGTTTAATAAGTTTAGCCAGCTTTGAGCATACAAATCATAAAAAAGAAAAAAAATGTAAAGAAAAAAACGTAATTTTTGTTTATGTTCTTGATAATTTTTTATAATGATCTTTACATAGCCTTCACGTTCGCTCTTCTTTTCAATGCTAAACATTAAACAAAAAAAAACAAAAAAAACATAAAAATTTATTCTTATAAATTAATATATCCGAAATTCTTACATAATGTTTGTTATTCGTATGGTTGCTATTATAATAATAATGAATATACACAGGCAACGGATGATTTTAGTATTATATACCAATAGAGTACCCGTAAATCATCAATAAACTATATTAATATTAAATTAATGCCGTATATAAAAAACAATAATAAATATGGAACTTATTTTAAAAGTCATGTTTAAATCATAATTAAGTAATATTTAAATAACACAAAACATTAAGATCTCTATTTATAATATGCGCGAATATATTTTGGTGATGTCCGAGATCGGCTTGAGGTATTTGAATTATTTATCACACACTAAAATATATAATAATAACAATAACATTATTTAAACAAATAAAAAAACTATTCGCTATTCGGATAATTATTTATATTATTTGTATTAAAGACAATACTCTTTTTATTTTCATTTAAGAAATCAACACTTTCAATAAATGTCTTCATCGAGTCATTTAGTCACACTTTATTTTCTCTTCTTCTCTTTCTTACTTCTTATTCACTTGCATTTTTTTCTCTATCTTTTCAATTTTAACGTGAATTCTCTTTGAGCACGTTATATTCAAATTACAACTTACTAATTAACATTAATTGATATTTATTTTAATAATACACTTAAAACGTAAGATAACTTGTTGACATATAGACATTTAAACTCTTCATACGTCTTTTTTTTGGCTTTTTTCATAAATAAATTTAATAAAAGCGAACACTTTTGTGAATAGTTATATTTTCATTTTACATTTTCGTATAAATACTAGCACACATTAATTTAAATGTTTTATTAATTTCAATATAAATTCGCGAGTCGCGAGCGCATTAAACAAAAAAAAAAACAAAAAAACAAAAAAAAAGAGCAGAATAGAACCGAAATCTATCATATATCAGCATGTACGCATCTAACCAGAAAGACACCCACCGATTAACTAAATTTTGAAACTCTAAGTTTAACAAGTTAATTTATTATTTTGAAGTATTTTTAAGTAAAAGACTAACACTCAAGGACCTATATATAATAATATCTATTTGTATCTATATTCATTATTATTATTGTCGGTATTTAAGGTGTATTTTTATATAATGTGGGTATACGATTATGTGAATGCGAAAAATATATTTTTAAGGTAGATTTTATTATGGGTTTGTGTGTTGAACATTGACTAGATTATATTATATGCCTTTGCCAGTTTAAATAATAAATTGATATATTTGATAGCGTTTATAAAATATAATAAATTCAAATATGTATTAATATATAGAGTAAAGTTCACTGGGACTATTTTACGAATGATTATTATTTGTGTGGCTCATACTCAATAATATATGGCGGTTTTATTGCTTTAAATTTTTTTATCCATCGGTAAATTTAGATTTTAGATAACAGAGGTGCATTTTATTTGATTTAAGAAGTATTCGGTAATTTTTCTTTTCAACATTTGACCATTGTAATTTGTGATCACTAATCGATCACAGGAAAACGATATTTTGATTAAAAATTCATTTAATTTATGAAAATTAAAAAAAAAAAATTACGATCCCAATAGCCTAATTTTTTTATTTATAAAAAAGCGGCTAATCAAAATATTTCTCCAATGGAATTAAGATGAACAATAGAGATGTGCACGGATACCAAAAATTGTATGCGTGTCCGCAAGTATTAGCACTGATTTAAATTTCTCCGCATTATTGACTATATGAGAGTTTCGACCAACAATTCAGAAGATTAGGGAGGAGAGATTTTGTTATTGTATTGCTTTGTTTACCGTATTTCGTTCATTTAGAGTGAACGATTCATGACGAGTTAATTTTATTATAAATTTAATGTCAATTTAGTGTGAGAGTTGCCCAACTAATTTATTCAAATTATTATTTTTTAAAGATCATATTAATTGTATTATATATTCTTTTTATTTGAAATATCCGCATCCGCAAGCAGCACAAATTACCAAAATCATAGTAAAATGTATTACTTGTCTAAGTTAGTAACGAAATTATTTACTAATTTTAGTATTTTAAGAATATTTGGTAATTTTTTGTTAATACGGTGTCCAGCACCTACTTTTTTTCTTTTGATAAAGTATGAAAAGTATATTTAAGTAACTATGTATGAAACAAAGTCGAAAAAGTATGAAAAAAAACAATAAATCATGCTGCCAATAGATTGGTACACGACTTCATTTTTGTTAAAAAAAAAAACTTACGAAACAACTCCTTGATTTTTTTCCAAACTGTAGTAAAAAAGTAAGCGATGGACACTATTTGTGCTGGGCCATTCATCGTTTTATTACCATAATATTACCAAAGAGTTATACATTATAGTTTGTATTTTTTTTTTGAAGAAAAATTCCGCGTCTTTTGGTATATTCACCATAAAAATTCGTCCACATGCATCGGAGAAAAAATAAAAAAAAAAAGAAGAAAAAAGTGGTCAAAAAAAAAAAAAAATTTGTCAAATCAATACTTGATTTTTTTCAAAATTTTCCAAATTTCTCAAAAATGAAGTAAAACTAAATTTTAGTTGGTCCACTTGGAAGAAGAAAGTTGCACTAATTGATTAATTGTATCGCTTTGTCATCCAGCGGTCCACTAAACAGTCACAGATAGTAATATTACTATAATTTTAGAATCAAAAAGTTCTGAATAGTTGAATAAATTCAAAATACTGTGTATTTATATACAATAAATATATGATATTTGCTATATAAGTATTGATATTTCCATTACATAAAATATATTTTAATATTTTCATGTATTTCATTTTTTAATGTTGTGATTTATGTTTTTATTACCCCAAATTAACATTTCGTGGTTGTTTTTTATTTTGAAAATAAAATTAATTTTATTTAATTAGTCATCACAAATAGTCGGTATTTTGTAAAAAAAAATAAATAAATAAATCTCAATTCCAAATTTTAAAATAAAAACACTTCTACTAAATAAAAAAAAATCTGTTTTGTAATTACAAAAATGAACCTGTGTAAAATCACCAATTTATTGGTAGCTTCTTTTATCTAATAGAAAAAACTGAATTTGATTCAATTTCAATTTTATTCATCAATTTTTCGTATTAACATATTATTTTTTTGTGAGATTCAATTATTAAAATTTTA